>JAEMWC010000856.1:275000-295000 GCA_016490735.1 Pachyseris speciosa
TTAAACTCGTGACCTCACGATTACCGGTGCGATGCTCTATCCAAATGAGCTATGAAGCCACTGTTGTTTGGAGCAGGTCAATTGTGGCTTCATATGTTCCCGTGAAAGAAATGAGTGTGAATGATATATGAAATGAATCATAAATGAACTGCAGAAATGAAATCAAATGAAGAATGATCCCCGCAGTGCTGAACGCAATTTATGCAATTGCGAAAAGAAAACTGAAAAAAATTCAGCACTTCAACGAGGTTTGAACTCGTGACCTCGCGATTACCGGTGCGATGCTCTAACCAACTGAGCTGTGAAGCCACTGTGGTTGGGAGCAGGTTAATTGTGGGTTCATATGTTCCCGTGAAAGATATGAGTGTGAATGATATATGAAATGAATCATATATGAACTGCGGAAATGAAATCAAATGAAGAATGATACTCGCTGTTGTGAACATAGTTTATGCAATTCCGAAAAGAAGCCTGAAAAAATTTAGGATTTCAAAGGGGTTTGAGCCCGTGACCTCGCGATTACCGGTGCGGTGCTCTAACCAACAGAGCTATGAAGCCACTGTCGTTGGGAGAAGGTCAATTGTTGGTTCATATGTTCCCGTGAAAGATATGGGTGTGAATGAGATATGAAATGAATCGTATATGAACTGTGGAAATGAAATCAAATGAAGAATGATGCTCGCAGTTGTGAACGCAGTTTATGGAATTGCGAAAAGAAGCATGCAAAAAAATTAAGGACTTGAAAGGGAGTAGTATAGTACTTGGGGGTACCAGATCATTTTTTACATTTAACGGTTTCAACATTTTGATCTCGTATTTTTGGGCAGTCTATATATTTTTAAAATGCGTGACTTTCTCGGAAAAATCACCAAGCGTGACATTCTCGGAAAAACAGGAAACCCCCAAGTACTATACTATTCACCATTCGATGGAATTAACCCTATAACACCATAAAATCATACTCATTCTATAGTTAACCATTTTTTGAAAATCTATATATTTTTATCAAATAAATGCTTTTGTTTCTTAGAGCTTTCAACGCCTGTTTGGCAAAGAGAGGTGATGCAGAAAAAAATAGCAAAACTGGTGGCCACCAGAACCTTTCATGAGGGACTTAATTTGGAATTTGAATTACCACCCGTCCCTCATGAGAGGTTTTTTTTTTGTTTTTTGAATTCCCAGTATTTGTTTAATTGTTTTTTTTTTCACCCTCCGGCTTGAGGTTGAACCGGCACTTCTGACAAGCCTAAGCTCGAATATAGCTCTACCCAACAACCCGACACCATCTCAGGGTGATTTTTTGTGGGTTTATTCCACGGGGTGGCTTGTATACATTTCGCTAGCGAAAGGCCCCCGCTTTTTTCCAATCGTTAGATACTTTGTATACAAGCCACACTTTATCTGTGTAAAAAAAACCCTTTTATATGCGTTTGTATTTTCATTTTTACGCTTGTGGTAGATAAATGAAATTTTCAAAGATAAAAAATAATACGCATGTGTAAAAATCGAAAAATCTAGAATCCCAGAACATGATGACGTAGTTTGATGACTCATTCGAAAGGGAAACCCCCCAAAAAATGTTCCTGTCTCATATGCTAATTCTTCGGGTAAAGGGTCAGAAAGAGGGCAGTATTTTAAATTAAATATACAACAAAACTCACAATACTATCCTGAACTAGGCAAATCAGTGGGTTTGAGGCGATAAAAACACCACAGCTATGGTGTGACGTCAACAGCTAACTGAACTTTTTAGATTTTATAATGTCCGTATGGTTAGCTTGTCACGCCATTATAGTGAATATACCGCTTGTCGTCAAAGCAGCTGAGTGATACTTTATTTATCTCATAACTTCCTAGTTGATTGTTTTGGCTTCTGATTGTTTTCATTCTATGATGCAACTGTTTATTATCAAATAGAACCTCTTTGTAATTTTCATGTTTGATGTTATTCTTAATAATATTCTTCTTAATTCCTTTACCAGTCTTTCCTCCTTTTTGGTCGTCTTTCATGTAGCTATACATTTTTGATCGTAGACCGATGAATTCACAAATTGGAACTCCTGCAGCCTCATCTTTGAATTTACCAATTACTTTTTTATTCGTCTTATCGAAATATGGAGAGTATTCTGGGTAGTCGCTGTTATCGAATTTATCTTTATCGTTCCAGAAATTTCTATACACGTCTTCGGTTTCGATTTCATAGGTCAAGCTGTCTGTGTCTGTAAATAATAATTTTGCTTCATCTCCATATTTCTCTTTGATGTAGTTGTAGTGGAATTCATACATCAATGTCTTGCTTAGATCCAAGATGCACATACCCACATATGCCGGCCTGTTAAGGGTACGTGTTTCTTTAATCTTATGCACAGCTACTAGATTTTCATTGAATATTTTACTGCTAACATATGTCGGTTTAGCAGCCATTTTTAATAGTTTCTTTTCATCGGTGACTAATCTGACGTCTACTCGCTTTCTGAGGTTTTCCATTGTTTTTCCAAATACACTGTTATTCATCAGCTTGAAGAAGTCTTTCTCAAAGGCATTTTTAGCATTAGTTCTTTTCTGAGTGTTGAAATTAATATATTGCTCCAACCATGCGGACTGATTGAACTCTAGTACTCGATGGACTTTCGTTATTTTTAAACCGAGATTAGTGTATAATTGGAGGTTCCTATAATGGAGCACGTATTTTTCTTTTTGCTTAATGTTGGTATTAGTTTATGTACCAGACCAGTTGATATTTTATATTTCTTCGCGATGTTTTTACAGTACCCAGACAACATACTTTCAGCTACTTTGACCTTTTCCGGTCCCAGCGGGTAGTCATTATGAAGATCATGCAATTCTTCAGGATATTTCATGTCAACTTCAAGTATCAAACCTTTGTTGCTATCTTCTTGGTACTTTGCTAGGTCTAACTTGCTGATCTGCTTTTCTGTCATCCATTTGAAACCACCGGTTGGTAAATATTGACTCATAGCCCAACCATACAAATTATTAGCATCAAGATACATGATGTACTTCGAGGGCGCCTTCTCATCGTATTCTTTCATGTATTTATTGTTTGCTTTTCCATATCGGTTTGCTATATAACTTATTCCTCCACGCAGACCCTTTTCAATGAATTGAAACATATCAATATCAACCATAAGCTCTAGTTTAATGTCAGTCATTTTTAACATTGCATCCCACGAAAGCCCTGGAGACGTAAAATAATGGCATGGGTCCAGTTTGTAGTATTCAAGACACGTTTTTCTGAAGTTTTCGAATACATCAGCTAATAGAAGGATGTCTGATTTAAGGTATAGGTCATGATACTCACCCATATTTTTGAGAGAGAATGTATTCCACACATTCTGGGCATGTGTATAGTCTTTATCACTTATATGTTCATTATTCAGTATGCTGTAAAAGTCTTCTTTTGTTGGTAGCTTTTCATTGAATTTATCAAAGCTGTCCATGAAGTCGTATGGATAAACTCCTTTTTGTGCCATCAGATCAAGATCATTACCCTTGAACTCTTGAGAGGTATATTTCAAGGCTTCTTTAGGAAGATTACTGACTAGTCTATCCAAACGAGAGCTAATAAATTGGAAACTATCAATGAAGGTTAGATGATTGCCAAGCATGAAAGCCATGTATTTCTCCATGTTGTTGGGGATTGCATTGATATTCATTTGACAGTCTTCACCTTTCTTATTTTTGTAAGTGTGTTTCTTGACAACAGCTCCAATCTCTTGCATAATGAAGTGGCTGTCATAACCTCTCAAATTATGGAATATAACTGGAATTTTTATTTCTTCTGCATTTACTCTAAGTTTAAGGTTACATTCTTGATGAGCAGAACCTCTGTATTTACCAGTGATATGACAATGATCTCGAACTCGAATATCTTTGTCAGTATATTTTTTATTGCAAATGTGGCATTCTTTGGCTTTTTGGAATTCCTCCTCATCCACTTTTGTCATTTTTAATGGTTTGTTGAATTCCTTTTTCATTATACCTTTGCAATATTTGACTTCTTCTATCATTTTTTTCCATGAATTTGTATACAGCCTTTTCACCTCTGTATATTTGTGTTGGTTTCGTGTATTTATCATCATAACAACAAACTACTTTATAACCGTATCCACAGTCTGTATGCTTCTGATAAGCCTCTGTGAATGATTTGTCATTATTGGGTTGACAACCGTGTATTTTTTCTGTGATGGCTTCAAAATCAGCATAGATCACGAATGGTATAGGTTGTTGTTTGTGATAATTATTGAATTTTAGTGTATTATTGTTCTTGTCTGGCATTTTAATGGCTTGAGTGCCATTCACCTGAATGCAATTGTCTTTGTGATTATTTAGCACTCTTTCGGAGCTGAAACACTGCAAACAATGCATACAGAAATGCTTTCTTTCCTTATGTTTCGTCTGATTGTACATCAACTTGTCAAAATCTTTGATCAACACATAATGCTTGTTTTCATTTTCAGTTATCAGAAGAAGATTCAAACAGTCTTCATACTTTTCTTTTGAAACGTATATTGGATATGTTTGTTTATCTTCATAACCGAAAACATTAATGTTGATCTCATTTTGCTTTTCTATTTTATTGTACTGCTTTGTGGTTACTGGGAATTCAATCCCTGTATAATCCAATTTTTCAATGTATTGCTTGTCTGATTTTTTAATCCTCTGTGGGTATTTCTCTTGTGGGTTTAAGTGTCTGATGTGACACCATCGGAAACATTCATTATCCTCATTTTTCAAGTTAATTAAACCTTTGGCACTATTTCGTGCTGGTAGTTTTACGTATGAAGAACCTCTCATTGGTTCATATTTCACCACATTGAGGTAATGACTATCAACAGATTCGATTGTCCAACCAGACCCCTCAGAAACCCAAACTGCAATCTTATTTATTATTTGTTGTTTTGACACTTGTAATGATTCATTGATCTCTGGATTGTTTATGATTGTTTCAGCTTGACTATTGAAATACGCGGTTTTGAATTCTATTTCTCCGTCAGTCATTTTTGTAAATGTTACCTTGAGTGTTTCAACAAATTTCAGTCCTTTCATTTCATTTAACAGATTTTTTATATGATATGCAATAACCATTCTTGTGTTTAGTAGTTGCTCTAGCGGGTCTTTGTCATTTTTTATGTCAATTTCATAAGACTTTGTGTATCCTTTCAGAGCTTTCTCTGTTTGCTCTATCTTAGTTCTGGGTGCTGGCACAGGTCTCTGCACTGGCTTTTTAGTTCTGGGTGCAGGCGTTGGTTTGTCTCTAAACTCTAATGGTGGAGGAATTATGTTGTTTTCATAATCTTGAACCATTTGTTTTACACTCCTGCGAGGCACTGGCACTGGTCTCTGTAAAGGCTTGGTATCATCTACCAAAATAATTTTTGGCCTTTGTTGCTTCAACAACAATTTGATTAACTGGGATTTGCTAAGTTTTTTCAAACTATTCTTGTCCATTCTTATATTATAATTAGACATTTTATTTTTTATATACTTTTAAATTATTTCACATGAAATTTTATTTAAGGAAATATTATATAGAACTATATCATGAATAAGATTGAAATTAATGGATGCGTTTATTAAGTTCACCCAATATATGACTTATATGCTGCCGATGAAAATGGAATGTTATAAATATCATCAAGAAAGTACCAATGAAGGGTTCCAAAGAACATAATGGTTACACAAAGTGTGGTGTTAGGAAACATCGTCAAAATGGGTATAAAACATGTTTAACACATAGGTTTATTTGGGAGTGTTTCAATGGTTTAATAACTGATAATAAAGTTATTGATCATATTAATGATATAAAAGACAATAATCGTTTATGTAATCTCCAACTAATAACTCAGAGCGAAAATACCTTAAAATCCTTTAAGAATGATGACTATTCACGTAATAAAAATGCCAGAAAAAATCCAAGATGTGTTAAAGCCACTAATTGTGAAACAAATGATGTTATTTATTTTAGTAGCATGCATTGCTGTGCACAACATCTTGATGTGTGTGTTGGCTCAGTAAAAAAAGTTTGTGATGGATTTGGATATTGTAAATCAGGAAAATCAAAAAAGGATGGTCAAATGTATAAATTCGAGTAAGTAAAAAAAGAAGATATGCCAGACAATTATATAAAATCAGCTAATAAAAGACCACAGAGAGTTCCTGATGAGGATAAAAAGAATCATCATGCACAAGCTATGAATAAATGGCAAAACAAAGAATACAAATGTCCAAAATGTGACAAAGTGATGAAAAATGGTAATAGACAATATCACAACAATAAATGTAAATAAGTAGCCAGAAACAATCATATTTTTGGCTACATAATAGCAAATAACAGTATATACTGTATCCTTCGATATAATATATATTGGATAATATTCTTTTATAACAATTTCATATATCTTTTAAATCCCTGATTGGTATCCAACTGTTAAATTCATCACTATATCCCTTCCACTTCACCAAAGCTTGTTTCTTCTTGTAATCTCTGCGAATGACTTTATCAATACGGAAAACATCCTGTTTAGCTCTCAGTAATTCAGGTTCATAAAAACTTCCTTGTATTTCTTCATCGTTGAGATCCTTTAATTTGTATGTTATTGGATTAGTGTATTGGATCTTATCAACTGTAAACACTTCTTCAGTCCAGTTTGGAGTATAGCCCTTGTCGAACACATTCCGTTTATACTTAGATACTCGGACCTTGTCACCAACCTTAAAATTTGGTTTAGCTGATAATGGCTCCATATCACCATAAAGATTAAAGTAAGCAACTCCTTCATTCTTCTTATCAGATGCTTCTGTAGGTGTCATCTTTATGCTTGAATGTTTTGTGTTGTTGTACTGTTTTACTAGTTTTGGGAGCATATCGAGATACATTGTATTACCTTGAACAGTGAACTGCTTCCACATTTTGGACTTCATTGTTCGATTCCATCTTTCAACCACTGAGGACTTTTCTTCATTTTCAGTAGAGTACATCTGTACACTATGTTTCTCTAGTAAGTCCTTCAAGTGCTTGTTATAGAATTCTTTTCCCTTATCAACCCATAGATATTGTGGTTTTCTGCCTTCCTTGAATATTGTTTTGAATGCTTCAGTGACAGATTCACCCTTTTTATCCTTCAATGGGACAATCCAACCATATTTACTGAAGACATCAATAACCATAAGAAGATATCGGTATCCCTTATTCCATTTACTGAACTGTTGCATTTCAACTAGATCACTTGCCCATATTTCATCAATTTTATTTACAATCACACGCCGTTGAGTGAAATTTCGTTTTATGGGTGCATGTAATTCATCTGCTAATTTTTCTTGCCAGTTTTCTTCACTCGACGGCTTTTTCCGTTTTTTGGAACACCTAAACCTAGTTTCTCCTTTTGGTTGATTAGGAATCTAGCTGTTTGACCCCATTTTGGCATTTCACCATATGGTATTTGATCGAGAGATTTTACCATTGTTCTGTCACAATCACCTTTATCTTTTCCCATATCATAACAAATATCGTGGTAAGCTGCTATTTCATCCACTTTGTTGTAAGGTTGGACATGCCACTTCAAAACCTCACCTGTATTTTTATCATACTCCAACTGTTCATGGAGTGGATTGTAAGGTCCCATGTATTTATATTTACTAGGAGTCCAACCTGCTTTTGGTTTAGGAAGCTTGCCAATAACCTTATGAATATCAATCGCGCCTCCCATTTTATTGATTTGAGCTACCCATTTTTGTATATCTTCTGGTTTTGCATACATGATATCTCCAAGCAATGAGCCACCACGTGTATAATCAACTCCAGCAATATCCGTTTTATACATTTTTTTCTTGTCAGAGCGTTTGGGTCTAATAGCAGTGCTCAATTGCATTAAGCCTTCTTTACCAACCTTTGTGATCACTTGCTTTGCAAGGGAAAGTCCTTTATCAATCAATTGCTTTTGCAGCTTTGGATTTCTCATTGCTTCTGAAGCATAATATCTCCCCATTTCAACACCTTTCTTCGCTAAATAAAGGACACCGTGTTCCAAGAATCCTGTTAGTGCCATATCTGCGGCTGAATCTAGTATGCCCGCCCCTTCAGACGGGCTATTCAGTTTCCCTGTTTCCTGACAAATTTAGTCTTTGTTATCCCACATTCTGCGCAAGTGCATTTCATCATAGTTCGACCGTTTTTGGCTTTCACATATCTTTCACTTCCAGGTACACATTCTGTGACTTTCTTCTGTTTTACACAATATGATTTCATATACAAATGGGTTAGATAAGTTTGGGTTTTTATTTTCCACTTCTGTAATGCTGAATGTTGTCTGTTACACCCTTGACTGCCTGACCTGCAAGTATCTTTGCCAAACCAGCAAAACTAGGAGCTGGAGTCACAAAATTAGACATTATATATGCAGCTTTATCAACAGCTGAAGGACCTTTATTTTGAATTCTTCTTATGGTTGATCTTGAAGCCCCACCCATTTGGTTGTCTTTGACGAACTTAGTCTTTGTGATTCGACACTCAGCACAAGTGCATTTCCACATAGTTCGACCATTTTTTGTCTTTTGATATCTTTCACTTCCTGGTACACATTCAGTGACTTTCTTCTGTTTGACACAATATGATTTCATATACCATTAAGTCAGATATTTTCAAAGTAGTCTATGATGAATCTGTGATTGACACTAGGATCTGTTGGATTGAATTTGGAATTGTGTACTGTATCAAGAATTGATCTGCCTTTTTGTCTCTCGAGAAGATAGTACAGACACCAATATCCACACAAGACTGAATCCCTATCTTGTATCTCATCACCAGAGTATTCAAGTTGTTTCCCACTTGTAGCCATATATATTTGAACTTCTGTCGGCATCATCAATCCGAATGAGTCAAAGTATTCACAGTATGTGTCCATATTCCGATAACATACCCAATGAGTGCCAGGTCCAATCCGACTGTCAAGATTGACTATTCCACATTCTTTGTTCTTTATTTGTATTGGAAGAGAATCCCGACTGAAAACTCCTCTAAAATTTTTTTATTCCAAGTTGTTTTACCCAATTTAACAAGTTAATGTTGGATAATGGTTTATTAATGAATCTTACAGTATTGTTCCAAGTATGGGGATTGAATTGAATGGACTGTTTTTGCCTAATAGAAGTCCTTTTCCCGAGGTCTTTTTTTTTTTTCATTCCATAACCGATTGGGTTATCCCATGTACCAACAACTGGGGGTGATCTCCAGGGCATCATAGCATGTTTCCCACCACTTTTTGTTGTAATTGAATCCGGAACATGAACAGCTCTTGACCGTTTGGTATTTGGACTGCTTCAATAGCCAATGGAACTCCAATAGTAGCGAGTATTGCTCCAAGACCATTTCCAATCTGTGTTTTGGTTGGTTTGATAATAACGTCTCCACCATACTGCATTTTTTTAATAAGATCAGCCATTTGTCTCGTATTCAACAATTTTTTTACATTCAATAGTTGGGATAAGTTTTGATTAGGAATAATAAATCCTCCCTTTTGTTTCTTCCCAAATAGTTTATCAACACCGAGACTTGCTAATGAAGAAAGAGCACCTGTGGCCAATGCTGGAGCCGCTTTTTTTACTACAGTTTTTGCTACAATTGGTAAAAGACTGCTCCAAAGAGAACCTCCTTCTACAACAGCTTTTCTGATTTGACTTTTATATATTTTGATGTCTGAACCTTTTCCTAATCTTCTTGATTTCATCAGTTTATTGACTTGTGTTTTGGTTAGCATGAGTTGATCATTATCAGATAATTCATTATGCGATAACCTCAATGTTACAGCTGAATTTGTATCATAAGCTTTTGCAAGCTTTTCTTTCTGACCCTCTGAAAGTTTCACTCCATGAGGATGATAAGTAGTCATATAATATATGTTTATACTAAATTGTATTTAATATAAAAATTATTTAATTTATTTTTTTTTTTAATTCTTTTTTTTTTACAATTAATTTAATTTGTTCCACAATTGTTTTTTCCAATTGTTCCTTTTCATCTGGTGAAAGTTCCATATAATATTACATAGATCTCAAGACGATTTTACCATCTGTCTTTCTCATCTCAACATCCTGCTCATAGAGGACTAGTGCATACACACTGTAATCAGCATCTGTTGCAGCACTAAGGTTGTATTTGAAAGTCAGTTTAGTCATTCCATCTTTTATCTCCTGCTTCTGTTTTGGCAAATCGAAATAAACGAAAGGGAATATTGAGCCAAAGTTACCTCTGTCAAGAAGGGTGCTTTCACTGAAATCATTCACAGCATGAACATATTTCAAAACATCTCTGAATACTCTTGTGGGTTCTGTTGATGGTTCATAATGGACCTCTGGATAATCATTTCCATTGCCAACCTCGAGATAACATTTTGTCAGATTTTGGTTGTTTGCAACTGAGAAGGTGTTGTACAAGAATTTATTAGCAGTCTGAGATGCATCACTTGCGTCGTTGATGATGAATACAAATACATGCCTTGGTTTGTTTATTCCAGTTGAGATACGGAAATTGGCTGTCTGCTGTCTTGTTGAATTACTCCTCTCAACCATTTCTCTCATATAAGTCCACCTTCGGGTGTCAAGATATCTGCTCATGTACAAAGACTTTCCATCTGAATTGAAAATTATACGAGGAACAATAAGCTGAAATTTGGTGAGTACCACACGACATTCATCAGAAGCCTGCCAAATCATGTTATCATCACTTTCAAGTGTCAAGTTAACCTCTACTTTAGAGTTGGGCAAAAGCTCATCCCAAAGGCTCTTGAAAAATCCGTATCTATTCAATGCTATCTCAGCATTAACAGAACCGTTTACACCATTCAACAATGATTTACGAGCTGCAAATCCTCTGTTGTAATTTGCCTGAGCTGTTCTGTGTTCAGCATGTCTGTTGGTGTCAAGATAGAAGAACTCATTTGTTCCTTGACTTGAAGCATAACCTTGTGAATACTCAAGCAGTGATTTGATATTTACGGCCTGGTTGGCGTCACGACATTCATAAACATCAATTCCATTCATTTTGACATTTATTGTGTGAATCAGAGAGTGAGCTGAATTAACGATACCGTTTCTATCAGCATCAGCAATATCACCTCCATCTGCAAGCTTCTTTACGATGAAAACGACGTTTAAACGAGCGTTGTACCAATCAAATGGTGTAGTCTCTCCACTGTTATCAACAACGAAGCGTTGACCAGTTTTCTTCTGATGAGTATTGTTTGCAACAACAGTATTAAGTGCTGTCTCTAGTTCGAACACCACATCTTCATATCGTTCGATATATTTTGAGTTGCGATAGTTTGACATATATTAATGTGTTAGATAAAAGTTATTTTATTTTACGAGGTCTTCCTCGACCTCTTTTGATACCACTACCACTCTTGGCTCCACTCTTTTTCCTGCTTAAAAGTTCAATGATTTTGCCACCAGCTTTTTTACCTGCATATTCACCAACTGCTGTGGCTGTTTTTTCAGCTGCTTTCTCAGCCGCTTTCTTTCCAGCGGATTTCATGATGTCGGTTAGTACACCTTTACCATATTTTTCGTATTCAAAACGTTTCATATAATAATAGGTTTTATAATTCTTTACCTCTCAAGAATACCTCAATATACCAATTTATTCCGTTCAAATCAACTGGAATTCCTAAAGAATCTGTGATGTAAAATCGTATTGAGCTGATTGTATGTGTTGAGACTGGGTTCCATGAAAGAAAACGAGGTTTATAAGTGAAAGGAAAACTTCTAACTAGATCTGTGACTGGAATAACAGCGATAGTATTTGTGGAATTTGCATCAACAATGCTATCTACCACAGCATCACAATTGATATAGATTTCATCTAACCCCCGTTTTATATCAGGCAAGATTGTTCCATACTCTGTTTCAATGATAATCTTTGATTCGAAACCGATAAGTTTTCTGAAATCATTATTTCTTAAATCCACTCGGTAGTTTTCGTCAAGTTCCATCAGAATGCGGTATGTTGATAAAATGAAAAACAAATCGATACCGTACTTATATTTTGATTCTTCTTCAGATGGATTGAGTATATGCCCATTTTTTTTCAGGTACTCATGAATATAATTATTTATTTCATCATATGAGTACATTCCATCAACAAAAGTTATTGTTTGCCAGTTTGCACCTTTGTCATGGCTGTATTTGATTTTATTATTCCCGTAAGATTCTCTGATGTTATACCAACTGTATGTCATATTGATAGTCTTTACTGCCATTTCATAATTCAAATCATTCGATAATACTAGAGGAGTATTGAATCTTCTTGTGAAATCATGACTCTTACTGACACCTATTTTGTCTCTGTTCTTGCTATTGAATCGCAATGAAATTTCTGCCATATACTATTACATTAGATATTTGGTTATTATTTTATTTAGCTCATTATTTGAGACAACACCCAATCTGCTTAATGTGTGCAATATATTTACAAACTCATTTCTGACACCCATGCTATTATTACCAGCAGAAATAGACCCACCAAGTAACTGTAGTCGTGAAAGCAAGTCACCGATATTATTATAATGGACAACACCAGCTCCATATTGCACTTTTCTCTTTCTAATACCTTGCCCTGTTTTGTATTTGTAAGAAGCTAATACATCTCCAATCGTATCTCTATATTTCTTCAAAGTTTGTAATTCTCTATCATAAGATTGTCTATCTTCTAATTTTTTTACTTTTGACTTTTTACTTCCTAGTCTAATGGCGATATCTGCAGCTTTTTTCTTTTCTTTAAGAAGTTTTTGTGGGACGACTTGAGTAAAATCGTTTGGTTTTAAAAGCTTGTTATTTTTTAATATAATTCTGCCATCTTTATTGAAATAGTTATCGATATTTAAAATGTTGGGTTTAATATACTCATCCTCATCCTTATCTTTTGGTGCTTCAATGGCTTTAGGAAGTTCCGTATCAAATATAATTGATCTGAGATTAGATTCCATAATATCATCAATTCCTTGTGTCAAAGCCAGTTGATTTTGTTTCAATTGTTCAATTACTTCATCCTGTTTTTTGTCAACACTTTCTTTCGCACCCTTCTGAACATCAATGGAAGGTTTCATCAATTCATATGTTTCATCATATGCATCCTGTTTTCTATTTTCATAAGTCTTGATAACCTCACGAACTTCTCTAGTCCTATTTCCAGCTTCAATTCCACTTTTAAGAAGCCTTTTCATACGATCAATTTCCATATACAAATGTGTTAGACTAATTTAAACTATTTACATAAGGAAATTCCTAATTATGACATTTTTCATAATTCAAACAAGTCTTTCAGGCAGCTTTACCCGTATATGCCAAAAGATACATTCAGGATGTTACTGGCTGGTAATTCTGGATCTGGAAAGACAACATTATTCATGGATTTGATTATGGAGCCGTTGGTCTATTATGATCAGATACATCTGTACGCCAAAAACTTGGACCAAGATAAATATCAACATCTGCGGCAAGTAATGGATGAAATAAGTAAACATGTTGGTTATCCTGTTTTCATTTGCAGCCAAGATGAGATTTTACCTGTTGAACAGATTCAAGACACTGATTTGCAGCGACTGGTTGTGTTTGATGATTTCGTGACTGATAAAAAACAAGATCAAATAATAAGCTATTTCATTCAAGGTCGGCACAAAAATTGTTCAGTAATGTACCTGACACAGTCATTTTACGGTTGCCCAAAATCTGTCAGACTCAAATTGCAGTCATTTCTGCCTTTATGATTTTCCATCCACAAGAGAGAGAAACGTTATATCACAAGAGCTTGGAATCGATAAACAAAAGTATATTGAAGCAACCAAAAAACCGTATTCCTTCTGTTATGTTGACAAGCCAATGAAAACAGTTAAGAGAAACTTTTATGGTGTTATCTAATCTAATATTATAAATTGGGTTTTTAATTCACCATTGAAAGAAGATGAAGCTAAAACTGGCGAGAGAGGTCCAGTGGGTCCAATTGGTCCACAGGTCAAAAAGGTGATAAAGGTGATAGAGGTCCATTTGGCCCAAAAGGTGATAAAGGTGATATTGGTCCAGTTGGTCCAGTTGGCCCAAAAGGTGATGAAGGTGAAAGAGGTCCAGTTGGTTTTAAAGGTGATAAAGGTGATAAAGGTGATACAGGTCCAATCGGTCCAAAAGGTGATAAAGGTGATAGAGGTCTAACTGGTCCAAAAGGTGATAAAGGTGATAAAGGTGAAAAAGGTGATAATGGTGATGGAAGTGGATTGAAATTGACACAAGATGGGAATTATGATATCGAAAACAAAAAATTGACTAATGTAGCAGCACCAACAGAAAATTCCGATAGTACAAACAAATCATATGTTGTTGACCTTGTTTTTTTCAGCATCAGGTTCTCAACGCAACCCATTTGCCTTTTTGTTAAAAGACATATCCAAGTCTTCTGCAGTTCAAGGTGTGGAAAACCTTCAAATTGAGAATTTTGATAAATCGCCATATCATATAAACAAGTCATCATTGGCTTTTTTCATTAAACGAAGGGGTAACTTCACATCTAAAATTCGTTTTGATGTTTCATCTTTGAGTGACGGTCAGTACACTTTTGTTGTTGAATTTTACTCACCCTCAAACCCTCAAAATGCAACCATTGATTTATTCCTTCCGACTACAAATATGCTCGACGCGGGACAGTCGTTTCAAAAACCATTTCCCCAAGCTCAACACGTTGATGGTTACATGAAGAAGCTTTTCCAGATAGAAAAAACCAGTGGTGGTCAAGCGGCAATACAGGTGGAACTTTCCAGCGCAGCTCCTGCGTCTAACACCAAAACACATATCATTGTTTATGGAGCTTTTGGCTTTCATACCAATTTGTCTTACTTTGTCCATGACCCAGCTTATGAAATTGAAAACGGCAATGTTGCGTTTGGTGGTAATGTTGACATGAAATTAAACAAAATCATCAACCTACAAGATAACCCCTCAAACCCACAAGACGCTGCAAACAAAAGCTACGTTGACTCTCAAATTTCAAGCTGTCTAAAACGGGATGGAACCAACCCAGCTGAGGGCGATCTAAACATGGCCGGGTATGCAATTGAGGATTTGAAAGACGTTGATAATAGCACGCCAGCTGAAAATGCCGTCAACAAAAAATATGTGGACCAGGGGTTGCAAACCAAACTTGATGCAATCGCACAGAGAAACTTGAGCATGAACAACAATGCCATTACTGATCTTGCTCCACCTGTCAACGCAGACGACGCAGTGAAGAAAAGATATACTGACGAATATTTTCTCCGACGAGACGGTTCGACTGTGATGTATGGAAATTTGTCAATGAGTGGAAATAAAGTGACGAATTTAGCGGACGTGGTGAATGAAACTGATGCAGTGAACTTGAGAGTTTAAATCGAGCTTCACAAACCATCAGAGCAAACACTTTATTATTGAATGGAACAAATGCGATGGCAGCAGACTTAAAACTTGGAGGGCATAAAATGATTAACTTAAAAGAAGGAACAAATAAAACCGATGCCGTAAATTTAGATCAATTAGAAAAAAGTCATATTTCATCTGCTTCTCATCCAAAGAATGCTTTCAAATATTTGATGAATGATATCGATGAAGTTAGTACTGAATATGGCTTGAAAGTTAATGGATATATTAATTTACCTCGTTCACCACATGTGATTTCAAAAAAGGTCATTGATGTAGACTTGAATAAAGAAGCTAATCATATTTACAGAGCTAGAATTGGTTTAAATATGTACACAATAAATGATGGAAAATACACTTTTATCCTTGAATGGCTATTTCCCGATTATGAAGGAATGAATCTCAGTAGTGTAACATTCAATGCAACTGGTGGAATCACAATTCATAGAACTGTAGGTAGAAAATTTGACAACAGAAATGAAGATCATTCGAGATATTTATTATGGATTGAAAAACCTTCAGTAAGTTCACCACCTGAATATTTATATTGTACAATTCATATTAATGCTAACCCAACTTATCCAAATAAGTACAAAGTTCATTGTGTTACATATGGTATTGATGGTGAAGCTGTAGACGTTCCATCAAGTGTTTACGACTTCACAGAAGCTTATAAAATCGTGAATGAAAAAATACAATTACAAACTGATTTAGATTTGAATGGACATGTTTTGATTAATAATTCATCAAACTTATTTGACGGTCAAAATGGTGAATTGACAATGCTAAATGATATTAATATGAACACATATTTAATAAAAGAGGCTAAACTTGGTGGTGATTTAAATCTAAATGGCCATAGAATTCATAATGGTGCTTTAAATCTATTTCGGTCAAGCGTTACAGGTGTAATTATGGCTTTTGATCTCGGAGGGTTTGCTCTCTATCGGCCGAAATTAGGAGGTGATCTAAATTTGAATGGGAATGGAATAATTGGTCAAATACAATATTTAAATTGCTCTGTTAAAGCCAGTACTGGACATAATAAGAATACTTTAAAGCCTGTATTGATAAATGGCTCTGAATATTTAGTCATTCATAACAATAACTTTTATATTAAGAAAATGTATATCATGCAAAGAACAAAACCCGGAATTTTCTACTTCAAGAAAGAGAATGATGGTGTTGGGGGGTCATTTCTATTTCCAACAACTATTTTCGAATATAGAATTCCTTCTACGAGTAGAAACATAAGAACAGTTACAGTCAATAAATCATTATCGAGAGGCTATTTAATAATTAAATATTCACATCCCAATAATGGAGCATTTGATATAGCATTCACACTTGAAGTAATTATGAATTAATCTAAATTAATATTATATGGGTATATTCAATCATTCACTGAATCAAGATAATACAAGAACTGGTGAAAGAGGCCCAAAAGGTGACAAAGGTGATACTGGTTCAATTGGTCCAAAAGGTGACAAAGGTGATATAGGTCTAATTGGTCCAAAAGGTGAAAAAGGTGATGGATTTACATTAACACAAGATGGGAACTATGATCTTGGAAACAAACGTTTGACAAATGTAAGACCCGGCGATGATGTTAATCATGTCGTTATTAAATCACAAGTTTCTGATATTGTAAGAGACAGTTTTTTAGATTTATGGGTTTCTGAATATATTAGATTATACTCAAAATGTGTATATCAAATCGACAGAGCGAATAATAATTTTTTAGATATGAATGCAAACAGAAAAGTTGAAACATTATATGATCTCTCAAATGAAGAAAATAATGCAACTCAATCAACTTTAAATTTAAGACCCACTGTTTGTACCAAAGCTGAGAAACATAATGGACGTTATTTTTTAAAGTTTAATGGATCACAGAGAATGATAAGTCAAATCAATTTGAATAATGATGTTGTTAATATTTACATTGTTTATAAATTGAATTCAAATACAGGTGGAAGTCCATGGAAAAATGGTCTTTTTGGTCATGATAATGGAGGTTATGATAAGTTTGTCAGCTGTTACAATGGTTCAAATTTAGTTATAAGTGGTGTTGATCAATCAAATTGTGTATATTTTGGTCCAACAGCATCTATACAAAATTTCACAAAATTAGCAGATTATTCCGTAAATGATTTAGGTCAAATTAATGTTTGGCATTGTTTATCTGTTCATTGGGATAATTTATCTTCTCCAAATACAGAAAAAAGTAAAATCTATTGGAACAAAAAACATATTGGAAGTTTTACATCTGCTAATAGAACTGGTAGTCAACAAATGACTTTTGGTGATTTAAATCCAAATTCCATCGCACCTTTAGATGGTTGTATTAGTTTTTTCTGTGTATACTTAGATACCATATCAGATGAAAAAACAATTTTAGATCATCATCAAATTTTAATGCAACGATATAGTATATGATAGAAGACATAATTCAATACGTTAGCTATCTTTTTGATAAAACCAAACAACAACACAACAGCGTTGATGATGCCATACTAAAGTCATGCCTAGTATACCAATTTTTGTATTTCAAGCATTTCAAAAGAATACTTCCAATTAACAACATTTTATACATCCATAATGATATAGGACTTATTGGTCCGGGAAATGGCTGCCTTACACGATTTTTTGAAAGAACACTTGGTTGGATTCATGTATTACACTCGCATAGCATTTTGCATGATGCTTTTGGTCGATTCTATGACCGTTATTCATTTGACCGAGGGTACACATATATCATACCCAAGAACCTTACACCAAAATGGATGCAAAGATCCCCATTATGTGGTCAAATCTCTGGATTAATATATTGCGTATCCAAGAGAATTATTGTATAAATGATATATATGACACAAAATCGAAAAAGCATATTCAACTGGAACCATATTTCAGGTGAATTAACAGAAGACCAGATTAAGGAATTAAAAGCCTATTACTACACATATCACAGAAAGTTTTGGGCTCACAAACAGGCGGTGAAACAGTTCAAAAAATGGAAATTACTGGGGAACTCATTGTCTATCATCTTTGCAACCGGGGGTCTCGCCACAAGCATAGCAACTGGTGGTGTTAGTTTGGTAGCCATCAGTACAGCGGCACTTTTGATACAAGGTTGGATGAAGCATAAAAACCTCGATCTCAAAATCCAAAATTGTACATAAAGCTATCAACATCTACTCAATACCATAAAAGACACGATGAGAAGCGGTGATTTCAAAGCGTCTAGCATCCATGTCACAATGAAAAACATTGATGATTATGTGACGGACAACAGTCCTATTGTTGATAAGTACCTACTAAAATACGATGAAAAATTCACTGTCTAATAATACGAATAATCATATCAAATCTCAACAATAAAATTTCAACCCAAAATCGATCACAAAATTCAAGCGTCTTTTTTGATTTAGTAATAGTTATATTCTCAAAAGGAAGACCAAGCATTATAAATATTTGCTTAAGGATAAATTTCGTACTTATCATCCTTTTACGATTCTTATTCACTAAAGGAAGGACTGTGTCTATCTCTTCTAATATTTTTAATATTTTACTAGTATCTTTCAGAGAAATTTGAAATCCATTCTTACAACATATACTATTTATCACATTTTCAATATGGTACTTCCGATGATATACCGATTTCCGTCGTATCCTATACATATTCTCATAAAAGTCAATGTACTCTTTAACATAATCATAACCATGAACTGAACCACAATTCAGACAAACATTTTTACCATAATCGTTAAACATTTCCTGATTACTACAGCATAGTACTACCACACTACTATTAACTTCTGCCAATTGCTGATCACAAAAAGGACAAGTATACTCTTCCATATTCTTTAATTCATTGTGAATTACTGAATTACAACTCATCTATAATATTATATGAGATATTATTTATAAACCATCGGATGGTTCCACGTGAGAAATAATAGCTATAGGTGATGACTCATTGCCTGTTTTTCCGAGAATGTCACGCTCGGTGATTTTTCCGAGAAAGTCACGCATTTTAAAAAATATATAGATCATAATATGATATCATCAAATATTAAAAACATATAGATTATCAAATTGGGTTGGTACGAGATCAAAAATACGAGATCAAAATGTTGAAACCGTTAAATGTAAAAAATGATCTGGTACCCCCAAGTACTATACTACTAAAGGGGTTTGAACCCGTGACCTCGCGATTACCGGTGCGATGCTCTAACCAACTGAGCTATGAAGCCACTGACGCAGTTCATATATGATTCATTTCATATATTCACACTCATTTCTTTCACGGGAACATATGAACCGACCATTGACCTCCGCCCGACGTAAGTGGCTCCATAGCTCAGTCGGTTAGAGCATCGCATCGGTAATCGCGAGGTCACGGGTTCCAACCCCGTTTCTATCCTGATTTTTCTTTTTTTAAGGCTTCTTTTCGCAATTGCATAAATTGCGTTCACAACTGCGAGGATCATTCTTCATTTGATTTCACTTCGGCAGTTCATATATGATTTATTTCATATATC
>JAEMWC010000856.1:300000-379280 GCA_016490735.1 Pachyseris speciosa
TGAAGAAACCAAGTGAATGTGAAATTACGAGCCGCAGAAAGCGCGCGAAAAATTAAGCCTCGATTTGGTTTTGGTGTCCCCCAACTGGCTTGAGCCTGCGATCAAATCGAAAGCAAGTACCTGGTCAGCAGTCAACTTAAAAAAAAAACAGCTGACCTCGATTAGGTCTCACCTTGAGCCCGCGATATGGTCACGTGACACTGGTCAGCGGATACCTTGTTTTGACAGGTGTCAATTGGCTATCAGATGGATGTCCAGTATCAAAGATGTACGCAGGGTGTACACTGTAAACTAGCTGGTCAGCTGCTGGGCCAGGTGGAGTATGGCCGCCATGTTGTATTATTATGATTATTATTAGGATAATATATATATTTAGCCAAGCCTAAAAGCGGAGCTCCAAAAGCATTCTTTTTCTACTGGCATTTACATATAGTGTGCTGGTCATATCACCCATCTGACCTCACTCAAGCTACAGACCCAAGGCTGTAAAAAATAGTATGGAAAGGTGATCTGAGCCAGTGTCACAGTGGATTTGGACCCCCCGCAGATTTGCACCCTCCAGTCCAGATCTGCTTGTGGATCAGATTTGGACCCCCTAGTCCAGAACTGCTAGCAGATATGAATCCCCTTTTACGGATTTGGACCCCCACCCCTCCTAAAAACAAGCATTCTATTCAGTAAGGTAATAAAAATTCCTTTGCAAATTGAGTTTGGAGATGTTAAAAAGCAAAAAAATATATTGAGGTAGGTTTTTTTAAAACAATAATCTTTAATACTTTGTGTCAAAAAGAACCTGCAACGCTAGTTTGCATCTATAATTTTTTAAAACAAAACATTTCTTAACATCTTAGAGCAATACCTAAGGACAGGTCTGTTTCCCCGTTTAACTGTAGGCTACTTAGTTATGGTTTAGAGCCACTAGAAATTGGTGGAGAAGCCTGGTGAATGCTATTTTGAATCAGTATCCGACATCAGACATATAGTGATTCAGATCATCACTTCATAATGAATGCAATTTCAGTTATCCAAAGCCTCCCATGAGACAGTTGGAAATCAGAAATTGTGTATCCTCTGGATATATGTATGCATCAAAAAAATTTATGAAAGAAAGATACATGGAAATCAATAAAAATATTTAGATGATATGCATTAAGGCCAATATATTTCTTTTGATCAGTTACTTCTTGACCTTACTATCGCAAAAAACTGCTTGCTGACATTAAGCTCATCAATCAATGCACCTACAGTGTTTTCAAAAAGAAATCCAGCTGCATTTCTGGCCAGCCAAGTGCAAGACTAAGCAACTTGATAATAAAATATTGGGCATGTGGTTGATATCACTATAAAGGTAATTAACAATGTAGTATGAGGATTTAAGGTAATGATTCACCAAAGAAAAAGTGCTGGAAATCCGTGTTAGCAATCTTAACTTGATTTTCTATTTTGCGAGAAAGGTAAGGACTAGTCTCACATTTCTCCATGTACATTTGAAATTGCACAACATACTTCATCAAACATCAAAAATCCCATTACACATTACTACCAAATGTCATCCAAACATACCACAAGATTGGTGTGACCAGCTATGAATAAAATTAATTGAAAGACTGCATGCAGGAAGGAAGTCCAAAGGATGTGTACATTAATGAGAAAGAGCTTACTTTAAGTTTAGTAATACTTTGTCATGCGAATACATCTAAGTTGATACAAAAAAGTGCATGACTGGAGAATAATTGGGAGAAAGTAAATTCCCATACAAAGAATATTATCTAATACAGTAATAGCCCACGAATAAGAACCTTGGTTTTAAGAACCTGTTAGGCTAAAATTTTCATTTTAAGCCCCCTCCACATAAGAACCTATTAAGGCTAAAATTTTAAGTTAGGTTCTTATCAGTGGGGTTGCTGTAAAAGTGTAAAGGTAGAAACTGCTGAATGAGTTTCTTTGTTATGTTTTGTTAAGGACATATACTGTACCTGCAGTGAACTGCCTATAGGCATTTCTCTATGGTACAAATAAATGATTTATACTGTATTATGAGATGATATTTATCATATATATAGTATATTCAGATAAAATTCATATGAAAATTTAAGAACCTATTTTAAGAACCTTGGTAGCCTAAATTTGCTTTCAGTACCATTTATATAAGAATCTATTTAGGCTAAATTAGAAAATTCTGGTTCTTATACGTGGGCTATTACTGTATTACACATTCTAAAAACTAAGAGGTGAAATTTATACGTGGCCCAAAGCTAACCTAATCAAATTAAATCAAACATTTGTCTCTTACAAGTCACCCCTGCTTTGAGATTGACACTAAAAATAAAGAAGTAAAATTGAAATACAATCCAACGCTAACCTAATTAAATTACATACTTGTCACTCACAAGCTACATCTGATTTAAAATTGACACAAATAATGTAATAGATAGGACTTAAACCTGCTTAAAGAAGGTGCATGCATGATGTTCGATGGAACACCATTCCAGTCTGGTATATAGCGATTATAAAAAGAAAAGCTGAAGGCCATATATATATTTAGCCAGGCCAAGCCTAGAATCGGAGTTGCACACTCTCACCGAGCAATTTCGAATCGCTTTATTTGGGCCAGTTTAATTTGTGTCCAAAACAATTGAGCAGCAGCAGGGAAAACGAAGAGTTTTCGATAGCAAACGTTTGCAAAAAAAATACAGACATTCCAGAGTCCTAACTACTTTCAGATGAAAGCGTAACGGTACGATGCGAGTGTTATGCTGGAAGAAGGAGAAGGTGGAGAAATTAAACAAGACTAGCTTGTAATGATAATAGCTTGTACTGATTAGTCTAGAAAAATCGGTATTTATTTTGACATTAATGCCCGTAGAAAAGACAATAAAGGGTAAAAACTGATCGTTAAGAGCAGTCAACAGGAATTGACCGCGGTTCAGAAACAACAGAACAACAAACACAAGTATTACAAGAAAACAAAGCAGAATACGAATAACATTTCTTCGAAGATTCTTGGAGAAGGTGGAGAAATTAGACAAGTAACAAAAATTGCTTAGCAATTTTGACATAAATGTCCGTAGAAAAGACAAAAAAGAGGTCCACACCTGATCGTTTAGAGCAGTCAACAGGAATCGCTGAGGCAGCAATCACTCGGAACGCGACAGAGCTGAATAATAGCGCCATTTCCCACAAAATCTTTGCTTGGCTGACACAAAGCGCTAAAGAGCTTTGATAGTTTTACTGGTATTACCATGTCTTCCGAAGAACCTTCTTCAATTAATGATTCTCAGTGGCAAAGCGTCATCCAGTTAACGAAGAAAGCGCTTGCCAAACCACACCAGCATTTCTCTCGCAGACCCGTCCAATATAAAATTTATCAAAGCCAGCCCAGCCTGTCGACCCATTTCGGTGTTTTTAACATCCAAACGCTGAAACTTAATATTGTTGTTTACAGGCCGCTTTCGACGAAGATCTCTAAAACGTTTTTCAAATTTTGACAACTTTATGTCAGATTTTGAGACATGCACATGCATATGCATTTGATCGGCTTTTTTTTTACTCGAGTTTTAATGCTTAATTTTACGAGGACTCATTGTGATTATGTGTTATTAAGATAAGGGCAAAAGTTTCTTTACGTTGTTGAGGTACGAAGGTCGAAAAACAGTCAGCCAAGCCGAGTAAAAACGCTCGTTAGCTTGCAAAGAAAACAACGTAACAAAAAAACAAACAAACAAACAAACAAACAAACAATTCAACTACTTCTTTCCGTCCAAAACGAGTACAGATGATTGTTATTTATATCCATTGGAGAGAAAAATACAAGTTTCATCCCTGAACAAAAGTAACAACGATTAAACCAAATATTAAGCTTCCATTTATTTAATTTACCTCACTGTCCTGCGTTGTGTTGTAGAGGTTTCTACCACTTGAAAATACGTAAGCTTCAGTAAGGTAAAAACAAGCATCCGCAAAAATAGCAAACGGTTTGTCCAAAGAAAGAGCTTTTTCCACAGAGTTTGAGCTACTCGTTCCTCCCATTAACACAGGTGAACTGTTAAGTGACCTTTCTTAGTGAGATGCAAGATGCCGCGGTAAAGTGAAAGCCCTTGAAGCGTTGAATTATACTGTTTTCAACCGCTTAATCCATCCAAGTTTGAAGCTCTTCTTGAGAAAAATCGCTCTTTCCTTCATCACTTGAAAAGTCACGTTCCGGAGTATCTTTTGACAAGTTCTTGATTTTTATGCTTTTTACGCGAATTTAAAGACAAACTTCGATCGAAGACGATGAAGTTGTTTTGCTCAAAATGAAGAAACCAAGTGAATGTGAAATTACGAGCCGCAGAAAGCGCGCGAAAAATTAAGCCTCGATTTGGTTTGGGTGTCCCACACCTGGCTTGAGCCTGCGATCAAATCGAAAGCAAGTACCTGGTCAGCGGTCAACTTCAAAAAAACAGCAGACCTCGATGAGATCTCAACTTGAGCCCGCGATATGGTCACGTGACACTGGTCAGCGGATACCTTGTTTTGACAGGTGTCAATTGGTTATAAGATGGATGTCCAGTATCAAAGACTTACGCTGTAAACTAGCTGGTCAGCTGGGCTAGGTGGAGTATGGCCGCCATGTTGGATTATTATGAATATTATTAGGATATTATTAGTTATTGGGGAACTCCACCGTCGTCGACGTCGTCGTTGTCGTCGTCGTCGTGCGGGCCCACGAGCAATACCACTAGCCATTTTTACCGTGAGAAAAGCAGTTGACGGGTTTCTATAGGTATGGTGCTCCGCATCGCGGCCCTTCGGGCCGCTGGAGCTCCGCTATTATTAGTAATTGGGCAACACCACCGTCGTCGTCGTGCGCGCCCACGAGCAATACCGCTAGCCATTTTTACCATGAGAAAAGCAGTTGACGGGTTTCTATAGGTATGGTGCTCCGCTTCGCGGCCCTTCGGGCCGTTGGAGCTCCGCTATTAGCTTCTTTTGAAAAAACTAAAAAAAAAGTTATCAAGAGGTTTCATTTTTGAAGAAAAGTATGGTAAACTTGGTTTCCGGGGGTGTCAGCCTTTGTTTTGTTTTGTTTTGTTTTGTTTTGTTTTTTTTTTTCTTAAAACTGTCATAACTCAAGCTCCTTTTGTGGTAGCAGGGAACGGTTTTCGGTGTTGGACTTCTCTTGTCAAGTTCTTTCAAACGGCACATCTTTTTTGCCTAAAATATGAAACTTGATATCAACCATATTTTTGACGTCACCATTTGTGACGTCCTCATTTTAGTTTTTTTGTCGGCTATCATGTCAAAACGATTGGGACAGCAACCCAAGCGTATATGCCGAATATGGCAAAGAAATGAGCAAAAGACCAAACATTTCTCTAAATGACACGTTTTCGGGCCATTTGGCCCACCGCGATAAATTTTGTTATGACACACGCACAAGCGTCAAGCATATAATAAGTTCTGTGTTTTTTTTTTAATCAGGGGCAGCCAACGAGCTAAATCAACCAAAAGCTGTAGAAAGGCATTTTTCAGTCCGTGATGGTTTTTGAAGTTTGTTTAAAGTGATGATTTCATAATTTGCCCGAAAATGTTAGGGAACAAAATTTTTCTTTGAGAAAATGCACGCTGAAATGAGCTTTCCACGAACTTTCTAGGGTACTATCTTCTCTGACATTTTGACTGCCAAAAACAGCAATTACGACCTTTTCGAAAACCTCACGGCTATGATTTCCTATTTGCGAATCGTTTAGGCTACGTTTTAGTTACGAAAATCCGAGTGCACTCTTTAATCGACGCCGAAAGCACAAGGAGAACTATCCTCCACCGAACAGATATCTACCGAAACTTGTCGTTGGGTGCCCCTGTACAATTTTGGCGAAAGAAATGAATTATCCTGGAACAAAACGATCAATGGGAACGTTTTAAACTTTTCACAATATCTAACCACAAAGGTTTGATGTACCGTACAATAATTTCCTTAGCACATACCCACTTAAGTAAGAAGACGTGAGTGATCATCCCAGTTATAAACAATTAATGATCAGTAGTGAAAATAAAGCCTGAAAAAAATCTGCGATACCGGTGCAGTGCCCTACCAACCGAACTGACAAGCTAACTGGGAGCTGGTCACTTTGTTGGTTCGTATATAAACGTGAGTGATGAATGTGAAAATGAATCTATGAAACTCCGTAGGCCGTGGATATAGCACACAGTTGTAGTTCACTCCTCTGTTGTTCTTTCCATAACACGATCTTTTTCGTTTGTTTGTTTTTTTGCTTTGTTTTGTTTGTTTGTTTGTTTTTTGTTTGTCGGGATGGGGCTAAGAGACGGGGAGACGGGATTAAGGGATTAGTTTTCGCCACTACCCCACCCTTTCACCTGTCCGGCATGGGTGCATGGCCCAGCGAGGAGTACAAGACTCCGGACGGTGTATAGCTCACGGGGTTGCTGAGACACATAAACCACGTCACCACGATAAGGAAGCGATCGGGAAGCGAATTAAAATAAGCAGCAGCTAAAATTTCTTTAGGGTTTAAAACTGGCCAAATTGCCTTGGAAGTTCCTTCCATTAGTTCACAGAAGTACCCCTCTATATCTTTATCAATTACTTTTGGTGTCTGAACAGAGAACATGAACCACATTGTAACTAGATTGGGAGGATGAAACAAGCTCTTCGTATAAAAGTTCACACCAACAAAGCTGGATTCGCTTTGTGACCCTATCTTTTTTCTGAACGGTGATTTCAGCGTTTCAAGATTCTAATTTTAAAGGGAAAGGGGATCAGCGAGTCCCTACTGAAGGTGGAGGTAGAGGGCGAACAAATAACAAAAAGGCAGCAATTCTGATAGAAATTCATTGGAAAATCTCTTCCCACGACTAAAACGAATGATTTTAAACCCGTAACAAATTTTACATTTGCATGTTGATTGTTATCCGGGATTCATTGCGGTCTGTTTGACGTCATCAGACTTAAATCTAGTAAATTTTGGCGTGTTTCTGACAAGTGCTACTTTTACTTGGGTAGCCTATAACGTGAAAAAAGATAATATAAGTATAACTTTCGAACGAATGATTAGGCATGTGTTTGATTCCGGCACTATTTTACAATATCGGTATACATAATTTTGTAGTAATGATCCACACTCTCTTGTGATCCATCAAAGCAAGAGATACGGAGACCGGTATTAGCAATATTAAACCTTTTTCTCTGGAAATGTCATTAATCTACCAGCATAGCCAGATCAGAGAATATGAATGTGAGAAATTCATATCTTTAATATATATATTTAGCCAAGCCTAAAAGCGGAGCTCCAAAAGCATTCTTTTTCTACTGGCATTTACATATAGTGTGCTGGTCATATCACCCATCTGACCTCACTCAAGCTACAGACCCAAGGCTGTAAAAAATAGTATGGAAAGGTGATCTGAGCCAGTGTCACAGTGGATTTGGACCCCCCGCAGATTTGCACCCTCCAGTCCAGATCTGCTTGTGGATCAGATTTGGACCCCCTAGTCCAGAACTGCTAGCAGATATGAATCCCATTTTACGGATTTGGACCCCCACCCCTCCTAAAAACAAGCATTCTTTTCAGTAAGGTAATAAAAATTCCTTTGCAAATTGAGTTTGGAGATGTTAAAAAGCAAAAAAATATATTGAGGTAGGTTTTTTTAAAACAATAATCTTTAATACTTTGTGTAAAAAAGAACCTGCAACGCTAGTTTGCATCTATAAATTTTTAAAACAAAACATTTCTTAACATCTTAGAGCAATACCTAAGGACAGTTCTGTTTCCCCGTTTAACTGTAGGCTACTTAGTTATGGTTTAGAGCCACTAGAGATTGGTGGAGAAGCCTGGTGAATGCTATTTTGAATCAGTATCCGACATCAGACATATAGTGATTCAGATCATCACCTCATAATGAATGCAATTTCAGTTATCCAAAGCCTCCCATGAGACGATTGGAAATCAGAAATTGTGTATCCTCTGGATATATGTATGCATCAAAAAAATTTAAGAAAGAAAGATACATGGAAATCAATAAAAAATATTTAGATGATATGCATTAAGGCCAAGATATTTCTTTTGATCAGTTACTTCTTGACCTTACTATCGCAAAAAACTGCTTGCTGACATTAAGCTCATCAATCAATGCACCTACAGTGTTTTCAAAAAGAAATCCAGCTGCATTTCTGGCCAGCCAAGTGCAAGACTAAGCAACTTGATAATAAAATATTGGGCATTTGGCTGATATCACTATCAAGGTAATTAACAATGTAGTATGAGGATTTAAGGTAATGATTCACCAAAGCAAAAGTGCTGGAAATCCGTGTTAGCAATCTTAACTTGATTTTCTATTTTGCAAGAAAGGTAAGGACTAGTCTCACATTGCTCCATGTACATTTGAAATTGCACAACATACTTCATCAAACATCAAAAATCCCATTACACATTAGTACCAAATGTCATCCAAACATACCACAAGATTGGTGTGACCAGCTATGAATAAAATTAATTGAAAGACTGCATGCAGGAGAAGGAAGTCCAAAGGATGTGTACATTAATGAGAAAGAGCTTACTTTAAGTTTAGTAATACTTTGTCATGCGAATACATCTAAGTTGATACAAAAAAAAGTGCATGACTGGAGAATAATTGGGAGAAAGTAAATTCCCATACAAAGAATATTATCTAATACAGTAATAGCCCACGGATAAGAACCTGGGTTTTAAGAACCTGTTAGGCTAAAATTTTCATTTTAAGCCCCCTCCACATAAGAACCTATTAATGCTAAAATTTTAAGTTAGGTTCTTATCAGTGGGGTTGCTGTAAAAGTGTAAAGGTAGAAACTGCTGAATGAGTTTCTTTGTTATGTTTTGTTAAGGACATATACTGTACCTGCAGTGAACTGCCTATAGGCATTTCTCTATGGTACAAATAAATGATTTATACTGTATTATGAGATGATATTTATCATATATATAGTATATTCAGATAAAATTCATATGAAAATTTAAGAACCTATTTTAAGAACCTTGGTGGCCTAAATTTGCTTTCAGTACCATTTATATAAGAATCTATTTAGGCTAAATTAGAAAATTCTGGTTCTTATACGTGGGCTATTACTGTATTACACATTCTAAAAACTAAGAGATGAAATTTAAACGTGGCCCAAAGGTAACCTAATCAAATTAAATCAAACATTTGTCTCTTACAAGTCACCCCTGCTTTAAGATTGACACTAAAAATAAAGAAGTAAAATTTTAATACAATCCAACACTAACCTAATTAAATTACATACTTGTCACTCACAAGCTACATCTGATTTAAAATTGACACAAATAATGTAATAGATAGGACTTAAAATTGCTTAAAGAAGGTGCATGCATGAAGTTCGATGGAACACCATTCCAGTCTGGTATGTAGCGATTATAAAAAGAAAAGCTGAAGGCCATATATAAATATTTAGCCAGGCCAAGTCTAGAATCGGAGTTGCACACTCTCACCGAGCAACTTCGAATGGCTTTATTTGGGCCAGTTTAATTTGTGTCCAAAACAATTGAGCAGCCGCAGGGAAAACGAAGAGTTTTCGATAGCAAACGTTTTCAAAAAAAATACAGACATTCGAGAGTCCTAACTACTTTCAGATGAAAGCGTAACGGAATTCAAATCGGATTTAAAAAAAAAACAAACACTACAAGCGAACAAAGTACGATGCGAGTGTTATGCTGCAAGAAGGAGAAGGTGGAGAAATTAAACAAGACTAGCTCGTAATAATAATAGCTTGTACTGATTAGTCTAGAAAAATCGGTATTTATTTTGACATTAATGCCCGTAGAAAAGACAATAAAGGGTAAAAACTGGTCGTTAAGAGCAGTCAACAGGAATTGACCGCGGTTCAGAAACAACAGAACAACAAACACAAGTATTACAAGAAAACAAAGCAGAATACGAATAACATTTCTTCGAAGATTCTTGGAGAAGGTGGAGAAATTAGACAAGTAACAAAAATTGCTTAGCAATTTTGACATAAATGTCCGTAGAAAAGACAAAAAAGAGGTCCACACCTGATCGTTTAGAGCAGTCAACAGGAATCGCTGAGGCAGCAATCACTCGGAACGCGACAGAGCTGAATAATAGCGCCATTTCCCACAAAATCTTTGCTTGGCTGACACAAAACGCTAAAGAGCTTTGATAGTTTTAGTGGTAATTACCATGTCTTCCGAAGAACCTTCTTCAATTAATGATTCTCAGTGGCAAAGCGTCATTCAGTTAACGAAGAAAGCGCTTACTAAACCACACCAGCATTTCTCTCGCAGACCCGTCCAATATAAAATTTATCAAAGCCAGCCCAGCCTGTCAACCCATTTCGGTGTTTTTAACATCCAAACGCTGATTCTTACCGTTTCAAACAAATTAAGACGACATGTTTATAGACGGCGAAACTTAATATTGTTGTTTACAGGCCGCTTTCGACGAAGATCTCTAAAACGTTTTTCAAATTTTGACAACTTTATGTCAGATTTTGAGACGTGCACATGCACATGCATTTGATCGGCTTTTTTTTACTCGAGTTTTAATGCTTAATTTTACGAGGACTCATTGTGATTATGTGTTATTAAGATAAGGGCAAAAGTTTCTTAACGCTGTTGAGGTACCAAGGTCGAAAAACAGTCAGCCAAGCCGAGTAAAAACACTCGTTAGCTTGCAAAGAAAACAACGTAACAAAAAAAGAAACAAACAATTTAACTACTTCTTTGCGTCCAAAACGAGTACAGATGATTGTTATTTACATCTATTCGAGAGAAAAATACAAGTTTCATCCCTGAACAAAAGTAACAACGATTAAACCAAATGTTAAGCTTCTATTTATTTAATTTACCTCACTGTCCTGCGTTGTGTTGTAGAGGTTTCTACCACTTGAAAATACGTAAGCTTCAGTAAAGTAAAAACAAGCATCCGCAAAAATAGCAAACGGTTTGTCCAAAGAAAGAGCTTTCTCCACAGAGTTTGAGCTACTCGTTCCTCCCATTAACACAAGTGAGCTGTTAAGTGACTTTTTTTTGGTGAGATGCAAGATGTCGCGGTAATGTGAAAGCCCTTGAAGCGTTGAATTATAAGCTTACTGTTTTCAACCGCACAATCGATCCAAGTTTGAAAGTTTTCTTGAGAAAAATCGCTCTTCCCTTCATCACTTGAAAAGTCACGTTCCGGAGTATCTTTTGACAAGTTCTTGATTTTTATGCTTTTTACGCGAATTTAAAGACAAACTTCGATCGAAGACGAAGTTGTTTTGCATAAAATGAAGAAACCAAGTGAATGTGTAATTACGAGCCGCAGAAAGCGCGCGAAAAATTAAGCCTCGATTTGGTTTGGGTGTCCCACACCTGGCTTGCGCCTGCGATCAAATCGAAAGTAAGTACCTGGTCAGCGGTCAACTTCAAAAAAACAGCTGACCTCGATGAGGTCTCAACTTGAGCCCGTGATATGGCCACGTGACAACGGTCAGCGGCTACCTTGTTTTGACAGGTGTCAATTGGCTATAAGATGGATGTCCAGTATCAAAGACTTACGCTGTAAACTAGCTGGTGAGCTGGGCCAAGTGGAGTATGGCCGTCATGTTGGATTATTATGATTATTATTAGGATATTATTAGTTATTGGGCAACTCCACCGTCGTCGTCGTCGTCGTCGTCGTGCGCGCCCACGAGCAATACCGCTAGCCATTTTTACCATGAGAAAAGCAGTTGACGGGTTTCTATAGGTATGGTGCTCCGCTTCGCGGCCTTTCGGACCGCTGGAGCTCCGCTACAACTCTAATATATATATTTAGCCAAGCCTAAAAGCGGAGCTCCAAAAGCATTATTTTTCTACTGGCATTTACATATAGTGTGCTGGTCATATCACCCATCTGACCTCACTCAAGCTACAGACCCAAGGCTGTAAAAAATAGTATGGAAAGGTGATCTGAGCCAGTGTCACAGTGGATTTGGACCCCCCGCAGATTTGCACCCTCCAGTCCAGATCTGCTTGTGGATCAGATTTGGACCCCTTAGTCCAGAACTGCTAGCAGATATGAATCCCCTTTTACGGATTTGGACCCCCACCCCTCCTAAAAACAAGCATTCTATTCAGTAAGGTAATAAAAATTCCTTTGCAAATTGAGTTTGGAGATGTTAAAAAGCAAAAAAATATATTGAGGTAGGTTTTTTTAAAACAATAATCTTTAATACTTTGTGTAAAAAAGAACCTGCAACGCTAGTTTGCATCTATAATTTTTTAAAACAAAACATTTCTTAACATCTTAGAGCAATACCTAAGGACAGGTCTGTTTCCCCGTTTAACTGTAGGCTACTTAGTTATGGTTTAGAGCCACTAGAAATTGGTGGAGAAGCCTGGTGAATGCTATTTTGAATCAGTATCCGACATCAGACATATAGTGATTCAGATCATCACTTCATAATGAATGCAATTTCAGTTATCCAAAGCCTCCCATGAGACGGTTGGAAATCAGAAATTGTGTATCCTCTGGATATATGTATGCATCAAAAAAATTTATGAAAGAAAGATACATGGAAATCAATAAAAATATTTAGATGATATGCATTAAGGCCAATATATTTCTTTTGATCAGTTACTTCTTGACCTTACTATCGCAAAAAACTGCTTGCTGACATTAAGCTCATCAATCAATGCACCTACAGTGTTTTCAAAAAGAAATCCAGCTGCATTTCTGGCCAGCCAAGTGCAAGACTAAGCAACTTGATAATAAAATATTGGGCATGTGGTTGATATCACTATAAAGGTAATTAACAATGTAGTATGAGGATTTAAGGTAATGATTCACCAAAGAAAAAGTGCTGGAAATCCGTGTTAGCAATCTTAACTTGATTTTCTATTTTGCAAGAAAGGTAAGGACTAGTCTCACATTTCTCCATGTACATTTGAATTTGCAAAACATACTTCCTCAAACATCAAAAATCCCATTACACATTAGTACCAAATGTCATCCAAACATACCACAAGATTGGTGTGACCAGCTATGAATAAAATTAATTGAAAGACTGCATGCAGGAAGGAAGTCCAAAGGATGTGTACATTAATGAGAAAGAGCTTACTTTAAGTTTAGTAATACTTTGTCATGCGAATACATCTAAGTTGATACAAAAAAAAGTGCATGACTGGAGAATAATTGGGAGAAAGTAAATTCCCATACAAAGAATATTATCTAATACAGTAATAGCCCACGGATAAGAACCTGGGTTTTAAGAACCTGTTAGGCTAAAATTTTCATTTTAAGCCCCCTCCACATAAGAACCTATTAAGGCTAAAATTTTAAGTTAGGTTCTTATCAGTGGGGTTGCTGTAAAAGTGTAAAGGTAGAAACTGCTGAATGAGTTTCTTTGTTATGTTTTGTTAAGGACATATACTGTACCTGCAGTGAACTGCCTATAGGCATTTCTCTATGGTACAAATAAATGATTTATACTGTATTATGAGATGATATTTATCATATATATAGTATATTCAGATAAAATTCATATGAAAATTTAAGAACCTATTTTAAGAACCTTGGTAGCCTAAATTTGCTTTCAGTACCATTTATATAAGAATCTATTTAGGCTAAATTAGAAAATTCTGGTTCTTATACGTGGGCTATTACTGTATTACACATTCTAAAAACTAAGAGGTGAAATTTAAACGTAGCCCAAAGCTAACCTAATCAAATTAAATCAAACATTTGTCTCTTACAAGTCACCCCTGCTTTGAGATTGACACTAAAAATAAAGAAGTAAAATTGAAATACAATCCAACGCTAACCTAATTAAATTACATACTTGTCACTCACAAGCTACATCTGATTTAAAATTGACACAAATAATGTAATAGATAGGACTTAAACCTGCTTCAAGAAGGTGCATGCATGATGTTCGATGGAACACCATTCCAGTCTGGTATGTAGCGATTATGAAAAGAAAAGCTGAAGGCCATATATATATATTTAGCCAGGCCAAGCCTAGAATCGGAGTTGCACACTCTCACCGAGCAACTTCGCATGGCTTTATTTGGGCCAGTTTAATTTGTTTCCAAAACAATTGAGCAGCAGCAGGGAAAACGAAGAGTTTTCGATAGCAAACGTTTTCAAAAAAAATACAGACATTCGAGAGTCCTAACTACTTTCAGATGAAAGCGTAACGGAATTCAAATCGGATTTAAAAAAAAAAACAAACACTACAAGCGAACAAAGTACGATGCGAGTGTTATGCTGCAAGAAGGAGAAGGTGGAGAAATTAAACAAGACTAGCTCGTAATAATAATAGCTTGTACTGATTAGTCTAGAAAAATCGGTATTTATTTTGACATTAATGCCCGTAGAAAAGACAATAAAGGGTAAAAACTGGTCGTTAAGAGCAGTCAACAGGAATTGACCGCGGTTCAGAAACAACAGAACAACAAACACAAGTATTACAAGAAAACAAAGCAGAATACGAATAACATTTCTTCGAAGATTCTTGGAGAAGGTGGAGAAATTAGACAAGTAACAAAAATTGCTTAGCAATTTTGACATAAATGTCCGTAGAAAAGACAAAAAAGAGGTCCACACCTGATCGTTTAGAGCAGTCAACAGGAATCGCTGAGGCAGCAATCACTCGGAACGCGACAGAGCTGAATAATAGCGCCATTTCCCACAAAATCTTTCCTTGGCTGACACAAAACGCTAAAGAGCTTTGATTGCTTTACTGGTATTACCATGTCTTCCGAAGAACCTTCTTCAATTAATGATTCTCAGTGGCAAAGCGTCATCCAGTTAACGAAGAAAGCGCTTGCCAAACCACACCAGCATTTCTCTCGCAGACCCGTCCAATATAAAATTTATCAAAGCCAGCCCAGCCTGTCAACCCATTTCGGTGTTTTTAACATCCAAACGCTGATTCTTACCGTTTCAAACAAATTAAGACGACATGTTTATAGACGGCGAAACTTAATATTGTTGTTTACAGGCCGCTTTCGACGAAGATCTCTAAAACGTTTTTCAAATTTTGACAACTTTATGTCAGATTTTGAGACGTGCACATGCACATGCATTTGATCGGCTTTTTTTTACTCGAGTTTTAATGCTTAATTTTACGAGGACTCATTGTGATTATGTGTTATTAAGATAAGGGCAAAAGTTTCTTAACGCTGTTGAGGTACCAAGGTCGAAAAACAGTCAGCCAAGCCGAGTAAAAACACTCGTTAGCTTGCAAAGAAAACAACGTAACAAAAAAACAAACAAACAAACAAACAATTCAACTACTTCTTTGCGTCCAAAACGAGTACAGATGATTGTTATTTATATCCATTGGAGAGAAAAATACAAGTTTCATCCCTGAACAAAAGTAACAACGATTAAACCAAATGTTAAGCTTCTATTTATTTAATTTACCTCACTGTCCTGCGTTGTGTTGTAGAGGTTTCTACCACTTGAAAATACGTAAGCTTCAGTAAGGTAAAAACAAGCATCCGCAAAAATAGCAAACGGTTTGTCCAAAGAAAGAGCTTTTTCCACAGAGTTTGAGCTACTCGTTCCTCCCATTAACACAGGTGAACTGTTAAGTGACCTTTCTTAGTGAGATGCAAGATGCCGCGGTAATGTGAAAGCCCTTGAAGCGTTGAATTATACTGTTTTCAACCGCTTAATCCATCCAAGTTTGAAGCTTTTCTTGAGAAAAATCGCTCTTCCCTTCATCACTTGAAAAGTCACGTTCCGGAGTATCTTTTGACAAGTTCTTGATTTTTATGCTTTTTACGCGAATTTAAAGACAAACTTCGATCGAAGACGATGAAGTTGTTTTGCTCAAAATGAAGAAACCAAGTGAATGTGAAATTACGAGCCGCAGAAAGCGCGCGAAAAATTAAGCATCGATTTAGTTTGGGTGTCCCACACCTGGCTTGAGCCTGCGATCAAATCGAAAGCAAGTATCTGGTCAGCGGTCAACTTCAAAAAAACAGCTGACCTCGATGAGGTCTCAACTTGAGCCCGCGATATGGTCACGTGACACTGGTCAGATACCTTGTTTTGACAGGTGTCAATTGGTTATAAGATGGATGTCCAGTATCAAAGACTTACGCTGTAAACTAGCTGGTCAGCTGGGCCAGGTGGAGTATGGCCGCCATGTTGGATTATTATGATTATTATTAGGATATTATTAGTTATTGGGCAACTCCACCGTCGTCGTCGTCGTCGTTGTCGTCGTCGTGCTGGCCCACGAGCAATACCGCTAGCCATTTTTACCATGAGAAAAGCAGTTGACGGGTTTCTATAGGTATGGTGCTCCGCTATAAAATAGTTATTTTGGAGTTGGACCTTCCTTTTTAAGTCTGTCTTTTAAACAATTTTCATGGCAAAGATGTCTATATTTTAATAGTTTAAGTCGCAAATTCATTCCAATTCCAACGAATAGGAAGTGTCCTTTGTAATTAAAGAGCTGTTTCTTATCTTTTTCTATTACTCCGAGAATCCCCGCAATTCCGAGCTAATATTTGCTTAACGAATTGAACAGACAAGTGGCTTGTCTTTTCTTGGCTTTTTTTTTTTTCTTTTTTTAAATTTTTACCGCGTATTTGCTCCCCAAAAACACAAGAACAAATGAAACTGCATATTTTAACGAGACTATGGACTTGTATAATGTTACGTTTGGCCTGTTAAGAGAAAAATATTTTTTATTTTTTTTGCGTAGTGCTACATCCAAATTTCTGCGGCCGGTTTGGCCTTCTCAACGGCATTGGTCTGTATATGTGCGAGTGTTAAGTGTTTTTTTCTTTCCTGCACGATTTTCGTGCTGTCTTTTAAAGCCTCATTTGGGCGAACTCTTGCAAACGATCTGATATTTCGGTGTTATTAGAGTAAGGCGAGAAAAAAGCCCTAGTTTCATATCATGATTTAACCTAAATTTCTGAAGCGCTGGGTTTCTCGGGCAAATGTAACACTTAAAGACAAGACATCTGGTTCACCTGTTTATATTAATGATTACCTACCCCTAGGAACTAGGCAAGTGATAGCATCAAACTCACAGCCCCTTTATTTGAGAAAATGGCCAAAATAAAACAAATCCCACTCGTATACCCGGCATATTTTTGTTAGCAAGCTAACGCAGTCACGCTTGATCTTTTCCAATTGTTCAAAAGAACTTAAATTAATTCAAAGAACGTTTTCAGGGACAGAGCCTTATCTCCGCCAGAATATTTAATTGGCAACTAACATAACGTTTACGAATTAACAGCGTTAGCTGGCTTCTTTATTTCTTTAAACAATATATTTATCCGTCCAAAAACAGAGGAATTGCGGTTTTTTTTTTCTTTTTTTTTTTGTTTTTTTTTTCAATGTTACGAGCGACTTCGGTGACACTGATTTCGCTCAGACGGAAAGTGATTCAGTTTTCTCTGCCTCTCTTCATATCTTTGCAGATGTTTAGCTATTGCCGATTCTATCACCCCGGCGTTGTTCCGTGAATCAAGATTTTTAGCCGGTTGGCTTCCTACGTACTTTAAAAATTCGAAAACCGGAATAATTAGCTTTCCAATCTTCTTGTCTTTCTCCAAGGAGTCCCACAGTTCGGAGCTGATATTTGCATACAGAATTGAGCTGCTATTTGGCCCTTTTATTGGAGAAAGCTGCCAAATCAAAACAAATGCCACTTGTATACCTGACATGTTTATGTTATTAAGCTAACGCAACCACACCTGATCTGAAGTTTAATTCAAAGAACATATTCATGGACATAACCTCTTACCCGCCAGAATTCCGAACTGACCTAACGTTTGCGAACTTAGAGCGTATGCTGGCTTATTTCGATTCTCAAACGATGTATTTTTCCTTCCAGGAACAGAAGAATTACGCTTTTAAGCTCATAAATTACAAGCTTAGACGAAAAGTTAGTTTATTATTATTTTTTGCCTCCTTTCAGTAAATTTTAGCCGTCTCTCTTGAAAGCGTGAGTCGGCTAGCTTCGACTACGTATTTTATTTATTCCCAATACCGCCTTTTTAGTCTCATTTCCGGCAATTTTCGCCGTCTCTCCTCACGATATTTGGCAGGTGTTGTGGATTCTACCAGCACTTGTGTAAATTAAGGACATTAGCAGGTTGGCTTACTTCGTACTTCAACCAATGACCGGAAACGGCAGAATTAGGTTTTAAGTGTTAGAGACGACTGCGGCAACCTCATTTTTGTCTGACGTTAGTCAATGTAAGCCGTCACTCATCATGTTTGCCTCTGTTGCCGATTGAATTGGATCACCAATCTCTCCCATATTATTATTATTATTATTATTATTATTATTATTATTCAGGTCGTCTGACTGTTCTGTGGGTAAACTTGTCTCATTAGAAAGCGTTCATGCGAAAGTTTGTTTGCACGCTTTTAAAACGTCCATTGACATACATACTTTTCACTAAAACACAATATAGGTAGAAGTATTACACTTAACTACTGATTATTGCTTCCAAAAAAAAATCGATAAAATGGGTACTTTGGAGACTGAATAAAGGGGATTAGTTTCTAAAGAAACAGTGGTGCTGCGTCGGTGGGGGAGTGCAACACGAAAATTTGGTTTATCAACGGAGTTGATAATGTAAATTGACCACCGTACAGGGATTCGATTAGCTGACGTTTCGAGCGTTAGTCCTTCGTCGGAGCGAGGGCTAACGCTCGAACCGTCAGCTAATCGAATCCCTGTACGGTGGTCAATTTACATTATCAACTCCGTTGATAAACCAAATTTTCGTACTTTGGAGACTGGTTTGCCTCCTTTCTTAAAGCTTTCCGAACATCTCATCTTTCCAGACTCGGAGAATTTTAATTTGCTCCTTTCTGTCAATTCCAGCCAATAGGAGGAGATCGCCGATGTTATTTAATTTCGGTACATGACTGACATGTATCTCTTGAACCATGACAATTTTTTTTTCTTGACCAAGCATTCAGCAAATAAGTTTGGGATCTACAGAAAATTAAAATAAATACTTAGGTATTGTAGGTTGTCTCTCCCTCCGTACTGGACTTGCTTTTCTTTTGTAATTGTTTGATCTGTTGACTTCAACACATTAGGCATCTGATCAGCCCTTTTGAAGTACTGTCCGATAAACTTCACCAACAAAAGTCGTCATCTACAAAGTCGTTTAGCTTTCTCTCTCTCTTGTTTTTTTGTTTTTTTTTTTGTTTTGTTTTGTTTTGTTTTTTCCTAATACGTGAGAGTCAGCTGAAATTTTACCCTTATCTAACTTTTTTAGTCCGTGTTTGGAAAGTGTTTTCTTTTACTCAAAGAGAGCACAAAATTCCGAGCTGGGGCGCTATGATTAGCATCATTTTAATGTTTGGTTTATCACCATACAACAGGACCTCAGAATACGTAATGACTCACACATTTAAATTCCACAGTTATTTTTTTTTTAAAGTTTGCACCCAACAACAGTTACGGAGACTCGGGTGACTTATTGGGAACTAAGAGCATCGTAGAGCATGGTTTCTCTGAAGGGTTTTGGTTTTCTCTCGCGGATTTCGCTTGGACTGGGCTCAGTGCTTTGTGCTGGTGAGTAGTGCTTTTAACTTTGTTACCGAGGTTGTTGAGGCGGTCAATTTCGCCGACATCTTAATTTCAACTTTTACCGATTATAAGCCCCCCCCCCCCCAATCCCATAATATTATCGCTCTTATATCATTATTTGCCGTCTCACTGTTCTGTAAATATTCATTAGCATATTTACGCACCAGAAAGTATGTTTCTTGTTATGATTAACAAGGAAAGGAAAGAGGTGCTACATATTGAACTTTTGTTCTTTACTTCTCATTAAAACTCTGTAAAATAGTTATTTTGGAGTCGGACCTTCCTTTAAAGACTGGTTTTTAAACAATTTTCGTGGCAAAGATGTTTATATTTTACTAGTTTATTTCGCAAATTCACTAATTCCAACGAATAGAAAGTGTCCTTTGTAATTAACTTCCGTCAGTTGACAAGTTGACAGTTTTCGTTAGCTCATGAAAAATTGATCACCACCCACTCTTCACTCTCACTGACATATACCTGTCTGGGTTTGTTTTGACGAAGCATTCATTACACGATTTCGGGATCCACAGCGCCTCACCTCAAGTATGGCGAAAGGTCTCTTGTCCTTCTTCAACTTGCTCTCCTTGTGTATTCTTTGGGGCTCTTGGCTTCCACACAAAGCAGATGACCCGCAAGGTGAGAAATTAGCCTCAGTCATTAGGTACATAAAAGTCATTTGATCACTTCGTTTTTGAATACGCGAGAATCAACTGAAATTTTACAATCATGAAACTTTTAAACGCTGCGTCCATAAAGGACGCATATTTTTTTGGGTGATTTTTCAATGCATAGCTTGAAATTTCAAACAAAAAACAAACAAACAAAACAAAAACATCGCAAGTTTTTTTTTTCTTTATTTAAGTCCATTTCCATCCTCGTCATCTTTGACGGAATACAGGAGTTTATAGTGTCAATGCAGTACTACAGTCTTTGACAGCAAAATTAGACCATTATTCTAACGTTTTCACTGACGCATTGGCAGTTTTAAGCTTTTTAAAGTGATGGTACAATAGCGTAACAATGCCCCTTTAAACATATTGCGAAGTAAATATTAACCGGAGGAATCCTAAGTGCTTATAAGAACCGTTTATGCGTAGTGAAGTAATGTTTGTGATCACTCGACGGCCGATTTTCGTCCTCCGATTTCCCTTAACACAAGACCACAAACTTTTATTTCAGTTGACTGTCAAGCGGCATGAAGGATATATTTATATATCTGTATGCAGTAAATGATACCCCAATCACCATTTTTCTTAAGAATCGATGTTGCGTTTCTGTCTCTAAGACGGAAGAGTAAAGTAGCTCGTCATAGTTGGTCGGCTCTTCGGCATTCCATAGAAATTATAGCTAGACACGCTTTTCGCAAGGTAGGCAAAAATCTATCCTGCCCTCAACAAACTACAACGTATCAGCCCTTGTAAGGGGCATTTTCCTTTTCTTTCTGTGGTTCTTTCTGCGCGTAAGGACCGTTTTTCCTCCAGACAAATGGGAAAAATTAAGGCCTTTGCAATTAATAAATATAAAAAATAAACAAATAAAAAATAAGGCTAAGAACATAGAAAGTCATACAACTGTTTTTTTTATCGATATAATATATAAATTCATGACGTTGAGTCTGCTATTCATGAAAAGAACTTTATGGGATTAGATGCAATATCAGAAACTCTGCAACTTGCGAATAATAAACAAATGATTCCTGAGATCAGTCAACCCACACATTGGCCACCTGCCTATGTGTCGCTCATAATGGAATAAAAAAAAAAGAAAAGAAAAAGAAAACAGAATTCCATACAGGAAATATAAAACTAACAATGACGTAACAATGATAGCTCGAATATTATTAGTGCTTTTAGTACGCTAAGGTAAGGTATGCATTTCATTAGAATGTGTACAGTCACTTTGCATCATCTGCGCTGCGATAAAAGGAACATGTCCAATGACGTTTCTTGTAGCGGGCAAGAGGGTTTTAAATGGTAAGACTGATGATCAACCACTGTTACGCTAGACAAATTTTATAGCGATCCAAACTAAGATTTTAATCCTGTTAGACTGCTTCATGTAGCATCATCCACACCGGACAAAAGTAAGAAGGAACATGTCCAATTATATTCCGGTGTGCGAGACAACTGGGTAATACGAAGGCTGGTGTAGGGGAGTATTTAGAAAAAAAAAGCAACAATTTTTGTTTAAAATCAAGCTTTTCTGTTGCGCCTTATTTTAACGTGAGTACGTTTCTGACAGTTTAAATTTGATTCGTGAACTTTAGAGTTACCCTAAATTTTGGAAATAACCATGAACATGTCCAGTGACATTCTGCGTGCAATACACTTGTTTTTTTTTAATGCTGATAATTTATTTCAAAAGTCCGAAATTAAACGGCTGTTGAAATCATAACATATTCTTCCCTGCCCTAATGAATATATACTCACATGAGTTCTATGTACATAATGGGAACGGCGTTTTATTGTTGTGTTTATGCAGTGGAAGCGACGTTGCATTTTAGAAAACTAGTTAGAAACGTGTCTTATGCGGCGCATCATTACCAGAAGTTAATGATAATAGGGTTCAAGTGTAACCAAAGTACACCCTAGGAAAATTAAAAAAGAATAAAAGATTGGCAATATATATGTATGTATGTATGTATGTATGTATGTATGTATGTATGTATGTATGTATGTATGTATATAAACAAGACTTAAGACTAGTATCTTTAAATTATACAAAAGGACCTGCGTTTCCTATAACACGTGTTGTCCAAATAAGACTTGCAGGCCTTAAAATTATAAAAAAAACGGCTTGTGTTTCCTATAACACGTGTTGCCATTAAAAAAAAAAAGAGAGCGCGCGAGAGAGAGAGAGACAGAGAGAGATTAAGGTGCGATCATTATTCTTGGACTATTAGGAGTCGCGATACACCGAATAGCATATAACCTAGAATCCTTTGTTTATTACCAAAAAACAGAAAGACAGAATAACTAATAACTGACATATTTAAATTCCCAAGTTAATTTTAAGGTCTGTGCACAGTAACAAGAAGACTCAGGGAACTTGTAGTGAACTAAGGGCATGGCTTCTCTTAATGGATTCTTTTTTCTTACGTGGTTTTCGTTTGGATTATGCTCAGTAAGGCTTGCAAGTGAGTTTCCAACAACTTATATGCGATAAAGTTGCCATGTTTCCCAGTTGGTTGATAGGCAATAATTTTAAGACAACACATATTGAAAGCGCGCATAACCTCATACGTGATAAAGACCAAATTAAGAGCATTTACGGGCGACATGCCCACGCCACGCGCTTTTGCTTTCCAAACATCTTAACTCTCCAAACTCATCAGAGGTTTGTATTCTCCTCCTTTCTGTCAATTCCAGCCAATCTTATTTCGGTAGATGACTGACATGTATCACTTTAACCACTGTCATATTTTTCTTGGCTTTGCTTTGACCAAGCATTCGGCAATTAAGTTTGGGATCTACAGAAAGTAAGTAAAAATAAATACGTATTGTAGATTGTTTCTTCCTCCCTCTTGCACTTGGCTTTCTTTTGTATTCGTTTGGGCTCTTGGCTGAAACACAAGGCATCTGACCAGCCCTTTTGAAAACGAGTACCGTCAGATAAACTTCACGAACAAATGTCGTCATCAGATCTACAAAGACGTTTAGCCTTTTCGCTTTTTAAATAGTCGAGATTCAGCTGAAACATTACCCTTATCTAGTTTCTTCAGGCCGCGTTTACTAGGTATACGCAACCAGGATATTTGAGTTGTTTGCAATTGAAAGGGCTTTTGGCTTTCTTTTACTCAAAGAGAACCTCTTAATTCCGAGCTGAAGCCCTAATATTAGCATCAATGTAATGTTTTGTTTATCAGCACACAACAGGAATACAGACTAGTTTAAGCTGTGCTCTCAAATTTATATTCACCAATTAATTTATTTTAAAGTTTATACCCAACAACAGCTAGGAAGAATTGAGTAACTTATTGCGATCTAGGAGCGTTGTTTCCCATAAGGGATTTGGTTTTCTTGCGTGGGTTCTGTTTGGACTGGGCTCAGTACTTTGTGCTGCGGAGTAGTGCTTTTAATTTTGTGTTAATCATGCGGTGTTACCGAGCTGGTTGATGGGTAAGAATATTAAGGCAAAATACATATGAACGGTCTCTTACGATATATAGACTAAATTAAACTCGTACCTTTAAGACTGTCCGTTTTAGTTCACAAGTCCTGTGTTTTTGATGGTATGTGTTGTCCATTGGCATTTAAATAAAGTATAGGCTAAGGGGAAGTTGACATTATTAACATCCAGTAGTCCTGATATGTACATGGATTAGGGCATGCGGCGCTTTAGTGTTTTAATTCAAATTTATCTGTTTCTATATATTTGAGTAGGTACAGTTTAGATCAGCTTCACTGCATCTTTAAAAGCGGAATTGAAATAGTTATTGAAACGTCGCTAACTGTTCTATATAAGCCCCCATTGTAAAATTCTCAATTATGCGAGCATTTCAGTTGAAGTGTTTAGTAAGGAGAATCTGTTTTAAAGGAGCAATGTAACCGGGATTTTTGCTGTTTTTGTTTCAGTTCTACCAAAATTACTGCCTTTTACCTGTTATCGCGCCAAAAAAAAAATGCTCCTACAGAATCAGCAAGGTGAATTCCGATGAAATTTCAGTAGGGAGTGCTAACCATAATATTTTTGGGGGGATTTTTCAATGCATAACTTGAAATTAAAAAAAAAAAAAAGACCTTCCAAGTTTTTTTCAAATTTCAATCCATTTCCAGCCTCGTCATATTTGATGGAATACAGGAGTTTATAGTGTCAATGCAGTACTACAGTCTTGGACAGCAAAACTAGACTATTATAAGGTTTCCACTGACGCATTGGCAGTTTTAAGCTTTTTCAAGTGATGTTGCAATAGCGGGACAATGCCCCTTTAAATATACTGCGAAGTAAATATTAAGCGGAGGAATTCTAAGAGCTTATAAGAACCGTTTATGCTTAGCGCAGTAATGTTTGTGGTCACTCGATGGTTGATTTTCGTCCTCCGATTACCTGTAACACAAGACCACGAACCTTTATTTCAGTTGACTGTCAAGCGGTATGAAGGATATATCTATATTTTCGTATGCAGTACATGATACCCCAATCGTCATTTTTCTTATCGATGTTGCGTTTCTTTCTCTAAGACGAAAAGGTAAAGTAGCTCGTCATAGTTGGTTGGTTCTAAAACGCAAAACACAAAAACGAAAACCTTAATATTTGAGCTTAATGGTCAGCTGTTTGGCATTCCATAGAAATTATAGCTGGACACGCTTTTCGCGAGGTAGGCAAAAATCCATCCTACCCTCTACAAATTACAACTTATGAGCTCTTGCAAGGTTTTAAACCCTTAAATTTGAAAGAAAAACCATACTTCTAAAAAAACAATGAATACATTTGTTTTGCAGCTGCCAAGTTGAAGATGAAATTAACATCGAGCAATTGTTTTCGCGTCCACGAACACTAGTCGGAGTTTCGACTGAAAAGTACACGGACAAATTCTTTGAAATCTTTTAATTGCAATTTCCCTTTTTTTGTCTTTGTTTCTTTCTGCGCGTAAGGACCGTTTAACCCCCAGACAATAAATAAATATAAAAAAAATTAAATAAAATAAAGAAAAAATGAGGCTAAGAACATAGAAAGCCATATAAGTAATTTGTTAGCGATAGGTTATCGATAGAATATTTAAATTCATGACGTTGAGTCTGCTATTCATGAAAAGAGCTGTATGGGATTAGATGCAATATCAGAAACTCTGCAACTTGCGGATACATGGCCAGAAATCTTGGACGTCACATTTCGTGCGACTTTCATTGAGGCTGTCGCGTAATGGCCTTAACCGCTTGTTTGATCAGTGACCTCCGGGCTCACATTTTTAGGACAGATCGAGGGGTGAAATACAAATATGTTTATGGTGGAATAAATGCCCTGGCTGAAGGTATTGCCAAAACGAGCAATGGCGGACAAAATCTACGAAAAAAGCTATCGAACGATGCCTTTTTAGGGACATTTGAGGCACATTTGGCCGAGATATCGCTTGTTGAACTCAGAGCACGAACTTCCGGTTTATATGTATTGTATATCGCAGCTTTATTTCCTTTTTAACATCGAAATGGAACGGGTTTTTTTTTCTTGAATCTCCTCGAGAATTACGTTGTTATGATACCAAACATGCAGGTTTTGCGTGCGAGAAGACGGTGCTAAGAGCGAGACTTTGTTGTCATCTTCTTCATGGAACGGATGGGGATCTGTGTGACATGTCGACCTTCCGTGGTCTTATTTCATTTAATATAATAACCAAATCAATGCGCGCGCTCTGATTGGTCAACCAGCTATGGTTTATTGTGCCCGTAAACTCATGGAAATTTCGTTCGTCTTCGTCGAGTGCTCTTCCAACATCCAAAGTGGTTTATCAGCCTATAAACCATAGAAACTTGTGGTCTATTGCTTAAGTGTACGGTTTTTAGCAGCCGAAAAGAAAGGTACGTTTACAAGCTGAACATCTGTTTTTTATTCTGAAAATAGCGATCTCACTGCATATTTTGACTCGATTTTGGCAACTTAAATAGCGACTTTAGATTTCTGATAATTTGCTAGCAAATATGTTGCCTTCGCTTCTTTTTTCACTGATTTATAGTGTTTGGACTGGAGCTGAAGTTGCAAATTGACATCCTTCCGAAAGAAAGGTATGGAATTCGTTTTTCCGGTATAGTTTTTAACAACAATATCGCTGAAATGTCATTGAATAACACTCGATTTTGGCAAACAGAAAAACGGTATTAATTGTGCCTGTATTTTCCGTAATTCCATCACTTCTCATGTAAAGCTTTGTAATTTCGCACCCCATTTTTTATATTGATTGGGAAAAGCCGCTACTACCGTGCTGGCTCAAATGTCCGAAATTTTCAGCCATGATAAACAAATGATTCCTGAGATCAGACAACCCACACATTGGTCACTTGCCTATGTGTCGCTCAGAATAGAATAGAAAAAAAAGGAATTCAATACAGAAAACATAAAACTTCGTAACAACGATAGCTCGAATATTATTAGTGTTTTTAGTGCGCTAAGGTAAGGTATGCAATTCGTTAGAATGTGTACAGTCGTTTTGCAATATCTGCGCCGCAAAAAAAAGGAACATGTCCAATGACGTTTCTTGTGGAAGGAATCAGGTTTTAACGGGTAAGACTGATGATCAACCGCTGTTACGCTAGACAAATTTTATAGCGATCCAAACTAAGATTTTAATTCTGTTAGACTACTTCAATTACCATCATCAACACCGGACAGAAGTCAAAAGGAACACGTCCAATTATATTCCGGTGTGCGAGACAACTGGGTAATTCGAAGGTTGGTGTAGGGGAGTATGTTTTAAAAAGGAACAATTTCTGTTTAAAATCAAGCATTTCTTTTGCGCCTTATTTTAACGGGAGTGCGTTCCTGACAGTTTAAATTTCGTAAGCTTTACAGTCACCCTAAATTTTGGAAATAACCATGAACATGTCCAGTGACATTCTGCGTGCGAGACACTTGTTTTTTAATGCTGTTAATTTATTGCAAAAGTCCGAAATTAAACGGCTGTTGAATCATAGCATCTTCTTTCCTACCCTAATGAATATATACTCACATGAGTTCTATGTACATAATGGGACCGGCGTTTTATTGTGTTGTTTATGCAGTGGAAGCGACGTTGCATTTTAGAACACTAGTTAGAAATGTGTCTTATGCGCCGCATTGTTACCAGAAGTTAATGATAATATTGTTCAGGTGTAAAAAAACTCAAAAAGGATAAAAGATAGACAAAATAGATATACAAATATATATTTTGTTTGCAGATGAAAGTTACGTTACTGGCCTATATCCTGGAGTGTTTAATTTTGTTTATTGTCACACAACAGGAAGACAGAATAGTTAATGACTCATGCATTTAAATTCGCCAGTTAATTTCAAAGTACGTTCACAACAATAGGAAGACTCAAGAAACTTATGAGGAAACAGCAGCATGGTTTCTGTTAGGGGCTTCGTTTTTCTGGCTTGTATAACGATTAGACTGGGCTAAGTGATGTGTGCAGTGAGTAGTGCCTTCAACTTTATTTGTTAATATTGCGGTGTTACCCAGTTGGTAAATAGGGAGTAATATTTTAGGTAAAATATAGCAAAAGCAGAACTTTATATGTGATATAGTCCAAAGAAGACTTAAGACTAGTATCGTTAAATTATACAAAAGGGCTTGTGTTTCCTATAACACGTGCTGTCCATTACCAAAATAATAATAATAATAATAATAATAATAATAATTTATTACTTAATAGGCGCAAATTAACATCTGAATATGATCAAATGCGCCGTACAACTATAACTACCAATAATAATTACAATAAAATATACTTAAGAATACCTGAAATTTATAATCTAAAAAGTAGTGAATCTAACTATAACAGGCAAAAGCCTTCCTAAATAAATAGGTCTTTATTGTTCGTTTAAAAACCAAAACGTTATCCATGTCTCTGACACTTGCAGGCAGACTGTTCCACAATGCAGGGGCAGCTATTTGGAATGATCTGTATCCCTGAGTTTTCTTTGTTTTTCCTGTGGGTAACTGCAATAGCAGTTCTTCAGAAAAACGAAGCTGATATTTGCATTTCTCCTTTAATTGAACTAGATCGCAGATATAGGACGGCGCAAGTTGATATATTGCTTTAAACGTTAAAACTAAGATTGTAAACTCGATACGATAGGTAACGGGTAGCCAATGCAAAGAAAATAAGACGGGTGTAATATGATTAAACCTTGGTGTTGAGCATACGAGCCGGGCAGCACTTTTTTGAATGCGTTGTAACTTACTCATGTGTACCGCGGGAACTTTATAAAGGAGACTATTACTGTAATCTAAGCGGCCTATAACAATGGAGTGAACAAGCGTTTGTGTGGCATCATTGGTTAGGTACTTTCTGATCCGCCTTATATTTTAAATAGGAAAAGACGCAGCTTTACATATTTTATTAATGTGTGGTATCATACTCACGTTCTGGTCAAAGCACGATCACAAGTTCGTAACTGAAGCTACGGGAGCTATAATGCTCTCACCAACACTAAGACCATCAATGTTCACTTTAGCCAGTTGCTTTCTGGTACTTATAATCATCAACTTCGTCTTACTATCATTCAGGCGTAGTTTGTCTTTGATTATCCACGATCGTATAGCCTGTATGCATTGCTCCATTGCCTCAGCTGCGTCGTTTTGCGAACAAGCTGAGTCAGCACTGAATGATAGATACAGCTGAGTATCGTCTGCGTATGCATGCGATTGTGGTAGATAGTTCTTAATAACCTCAAAAAGCTTACTCGCATAGATAGTAAACAGCATTGGACCTAGGCATGATCCTTGAGGGACACCGCATTGCAAATTGAACTTAATTCCTCAATAAATTTTGCTCAAAAGACACGCGCTGCGATATGTTGGGAAGGTAGGATGTAAACCACTGCAAACCCTGACTCCAAAGCTCGTACTGAGGCGATTCAATAACATTCCATGGTCAACTGTGTCAAACGCTGCACTCAAATCTAGTAACACAAGGGTCACACGTTCAGAATCCAAGTTCATTAGGATGTCATTTTGCACTTTTAAAAGTGCAGTCTCAGTGCTGTGACACTTACGGTACGCTGACTGGAATGGAGGGTATAAGCCATGTGATGTCAAATGTGCATGCATTTGATCGAAGACGGCACGTTCCGTTAATTTTGAAACGCCCTGCAAATTAGACACAGGTCTTAAGTTTGTAAACTCTGAGAGCACGCCAGACTTTTTGAACAGAGGGGAAACTAACGCCTACTTCCGGCAATCAGGAAATTCACTAGATTTAAGGGAACACTTAATTATGCGTGTAATGACCGGAAGTAGAACATCGAGACAGGAGACCACAAGCGACGTTGGAGCTGGATCAAGTGGACAATATTTTTTTGCACATTGTCGGACAAGCTTCAGGACTTCGTCCTCACTGAGAGGATGGAAAGCATACAGTGCTTTTTCCGGGCCAACATCTGGATCCTCCGGTAAGACAATGTTTGCACGGGAGGGGACGGCCTTGTCAATATCCGAACGGATGGATTCTATTTTGTGGATAAAAAATTTTCCGATGTCATTCATCACAAGAACAGATTTATCCACATAGTCGGGAAAAGACGGCACTTCCTTCTTAGCCAGCAGCTTCTTTGCTGCCCTAAATAACTTCCCTTGATCCATGCTATTCTCCGCAATAACGTTAGTATAGACGTCCTTTTTTGCAGCATTCATCATGTAAGTTACACGATTTCTCTGCACTTTAAAAGCATAAAGGTCTTCTTGCCGGCCAGTTTACCGCCACCGCCTTTCCGCTTTTCTCCGAAGACGTTTAGCAGCCCCTATTTCAGCGGTGTACCAGGGAACGGAAGGGCATGCAGGAGAATAAGTTGGAATTATCATTGTTGGACTACTAGGAGTCTCGATACACCAAATAGCATATAACCTAGAATGCTTTGTTTATTACCAAAAAAAACAGGGACATAGAGTAACTAATAACTCACACATTTAAATTCACCAGTTAATTTTTAAGTCTGTACACAATAACAAGAAGATTCAGGGAACTTTTAGTGAGCTAATAGCATGGTTTATCTTAAGGGCTTCGTATTTCTTACGTGGTTTTCGTTTGTATTACGCTCAGTAATGTATAAAAGTGAGTTTCCGACATCTTTATGCGTTAATCTTGCGATGTTTCCCAGTTGGTTGATAGATAATAATTTTAAGACAACACATATTGAAAGCATAACCTCATACGTGATAAAGACCAAATTAATAGAATTTACCCGCGACATGCCTAAGCGACCCGCGAAAATTAGGCACTCTCTTTATTGTTATTCAGGTTGTCTCACTGTTTTCAGTAACCTAATGCTGTCCACCAGAAAGTTTGCTTACACGCTGTAACACCCATTGTCGTATAAAATTTTCAAAAAACGCGATATAGATAGAAGTACGACACTTGATTATTGATTTTTACCTTGGAAAAAAAAAAGTCAAAAAAATGGAGTCTGGTTTGCCTCCTTTTTTGAAAGTTTGCTTTCCAAACATTTCTCCCAACTGGGAGGTTTGTAATTTGCTCCTTTCTGTCAATTCCAGCCAATAGGATAAGTTCGTAGTTAGTATCTAATTTAACCACTGACATATTTCTCTTGGTTTTGTTTTGACCAAGCATTCAGCAAATAAGTTTGGGATCTACAGAAAATCAGAACAAATAAATACGTATTGTAAATTGTTTCTTCTTCCGTCTTGCACTTGCTTTTCTTTAATTAGTATTCGTTTGGGCTCTTGGCTGAAACACAAGGCATCTAACCAGCCCTTTTGAAAACGAGTACCGTCAGATAAAGTTCACGAACAAAGGTCGTCATCATGTCTACAAAGACGTTTAGACTTTTTGCTTTTTAAACAGGCGAGATTCAACAGAAACATTACTCTTATCTAGCTTTTTTCAGGCCGCGTTTATTAGGTATACGTAACCAGGATGTTAGAGTTGTTTGCAATTGAAAGTGCTGTTGGCTTTCTTTTACTCAAAGAGAGCCTCGTAATTACGAGCTGAAGCCCTAAGATTAGCATCATTTGAATGTTTTGTTTATCAGCACACAACAGGAATACAGAATAGTTTATGCTGGGCTCTCAAATTTAAATTCACCAGTTAATTTATTTTAAATTTATACCCAACAACAGCTAGGAAGAATTGAGTAACTTATTGCGAACTAGGAGCATTTTTTCCCTTAAGGGATTTGGTTTTCTTGCGTGGGTTCTGTTTGGACTGGGCTCAGTACTTTGTGCTGCGGAGTAGTGCTTTTAACTTTAATTTGTGTTAATCATGCGGTGTTACCGAGCTGGTTGATGGGTAAGAATTTTAAGGCAAAATACATATGAAAGGCCTCTTACGGGATATAGACCAAATTAAACTCGTACCTTTAAGACTGTCCGTTTTAGTGCACAAGTCCTGTGTTTTTTATGGTATGTGTTGTCCAATGGTATTTAAATAAAGTATAGGCTAAGGGGTAGTTGACATTATTGGCATCCAGTAGTCCTGATATGTCCAGCAGGGATTAGGTTATGCGGCGCTTCGGTGTTTTAATTCTAATTTATCTGTTTCTATATATTTGAGTAGGTTCGGTTTAGATCAGCTTCACTGAATCTTTAAAGGGCAGAATAGAAATAATTATTGAAACGTCGCTAACTGTTCTATATAAGCCCCCATTGTAAAATTCTCAATTATTCGAGCATTTCACTTGAAGTGTTCAGTAAAGAGAATCTGTTTTAAGGGAGCACTGTAACCGAGATTTTTGCTGTTTTTGGTTCAGTTCTACCAAAATTACTACCTTTTACCTGTTATCGCGCCAAACAAACGAACCAAAAAAAATGTCCCTACAGAATCAGCAAGATGAATTCCAATAAAATTTCATAATATATATTTTTTTACATAATTTTTTTTAATAATGCTTTAGAAATACACAGGCAAGTAAAAACTAACGATATAATGTTCCGACGTTTCGGCGACCTCATGACGCCATTCTCAAGGAATGAATAATACAAGCGAGCTCAACAGAATCTTACTCTGTTGAACTCGCTTGTATTATTCATTCCTTGAGAATGGCGTCATGAGGTCGCGAAACGTCAGAACATTATATCGTTAGTTTCTACTTGCCTGAATATTTTTTTTTGGTGATTTTTCAATGCATAGCTTGAAATTTCAACCCATTTCCATACTCGTCATCTTTGATGGAATACAGGAGTTTATAGTGTCAATGCAGTACTAAAGTCTTTGACAGCAAAACAAGACATTAATTTAAGGTTTCCACTGACGCAATGGCAGTTTTAAGCTTTTTAAAGTGATGGTGCAGTAGCGTGACAACGCCCTTTTTATGATACTGCCAAGTAAAAATTAAGCGGAGGAATCCTAAGTGCTTATAAGAACCGTTTGCTTGTGATCACTCGACGGTTGATTTTCGTCCTCCGATTTCCTTTAACACAAGACCACGAACTTTTATTTCAGTTGACTGTCAAGTGGCATGAAGGATGTATCTATATTTTCGTATGCAGTGCATGATACCCCAATCACCATTTTTTTTTTTTAAGAATCGATGTTGCTTTTCTGTCTCTAAGACGAAAGGGTAAAGTAGCCCGTCATAGTTGGTTGGTTCTAAAACGCAAAACGCAAAAACGAAAACTTTAATATTTGAGCTTAATGGTCAGATCTTTGGCATTCCATAGAAATTATAGCTAGACACGCTTTTGCTTAGTAGGCAAAAAATCCATCCAACCCTCTACAAATTACAACGTATGAGCTCTTACAATGTTTTAAAGCCTTATTATTGACAGACAAAACATATTTTTTTAAAAAACCCAATGAAAACATTTGTTTTGCAGCTGCCAAGTTGAAGATGAAATTAACATCGAGGAATTGCTTTCGCGTCCACGAACACTAGTCGGAGTTTCGACTGAAAAGTACACGGACAAATTCTTTGAAATCTTTTAATTGCAATTTTCCTTTTTTTTTTTTTTTTCGTTGCTTTCTGCGCGTAAGGACCGTTTTTCCACCTGACAAATGAGAAAAGTTAAGGCCTTCGTAATAAATATATATAAAAAATAAAATAAAATAAAAAAATAAGGCTAAGAACATCGAAGGTCATACTACTGATTTGTTATGGATAGAATAGATAAATTCATGACGTTGAGTCTGTTATTCATGAAAAGATTTGTATGGGATTAGATGCAATATTAGAATTTCTGCAACTTGTGGATAATAAACAAATGATTCTTCAGATCAGACAACCCACACATTGGTCACCTGTCAATATGTCGCTCAGAATGGAATTACAAAAAGGAATTCAATACAGAAAAAATAAAAATTCGTAACAATGATAGCTCGAATATTATTAGTGTTTTTAGTGCGCTAAGGTAAGGTATGCATTTCGTTAGAATGTGTACAGTCATTTTGCAATGAGCCGCGAAAAAAGGAACATGTCCAATGACGTTTCTTGCAGAGGGGAAGAGGGTTTTAACGGGTAAGACAGATGATCAACCACTGTTACGCTAGACAAATTTTACAGCGATCCAAACTAAGATTTTAATTCTGGTAGAGTGCTTCATGTAGCATCATCCACACCGGACAAAAGTAAGAAGGAACATGTCTAATTATATTCCTGTGTGCGAGACAACTGGGTAATTCGAAGGCTGGTGTAGGAGAGTATGTTTTAAAAAGGAACAATTTCTGATTAAAATCAAGCATTTCTGTTGCGCCTTATTTTAACGGGAGTACGTTCCTGACAGTTTAAATTTCGTGAACTTTAGAGTCACCCTAAATTTTGGAAATAACCACGAACGTGTCCAGTGACATTCTGCGTGCGAGACACTTGTTTTTTCATGCTATTAATTTATTTCAAAACTCCGAAATTAAAGGGCTGTTGAAATCATAGCATCTTCTTTCCTACCCAATGAATATGTGACACAGAACTTTTTCAATGACATTTAATACAAAAAGACCTAAAGAAAATTACAGAAATACAAATGAATACGAGGCTAGTGTACAAAATAAAGCTTAAGACTTGAACAAGGAACAGTAGACATGGAGGCTGCACTGGTTCCAAAGTAAAAGACTAAAAGGACAAACGTACACGGACCTAGCATTGTCATGAAGACAGAAAGTAAACAACTAAACCAAAATAATGGCGAGGTGATGCGAACGACAAAACAACAAAATATGCCTACCCCGGCGACTGATAACCTACGAACTAAAGAAAATACAAAGCGTATAAGCTGAGAGATGAACTTATAAAGACGAAAGAAACGACAGACAAATAGTTGGAAGGAAACCTACAAAATTACGGCATGAGTTTACAATCAAATAAAACTGCATAAAATGGTATGAAACGAGAAATATCCACGGAAAAACTATATTAATGAAAAGAGTAACAACTTAACAGAAAGATTATAAGGCGATTATGAAATGATGTATCACTTAGAGAAATGAAATAGGAAAAAAGCTACCAGAAAAATAACTCACATTTGTGTTCTGATGCATGTGCTGGTTTTTCCTACCCCAGTGCGCACGCGCGGCTCAAAGGCCCACAGGGTGCCCATGATGTGTAAGAAACGCACTCTCACAAATATATAGTCACATGAGTTCTATGTACATAATGGGAACGGCGTTTTATTGTTATGTTTAGGCAGTGGAAGCGACGTTGCATTTTAGAAACTAGTTAGAGATGTGTCTTATGCGGCGCATCATTACCAGAAGTTAATGATAATAGGGTTCAAGAGTAACCAAAGTACACCCTAGGAAAATGAAAAAGAATAAAAGATAGACAAAATAGATATAAAATATATATTTTGTTTGCAGATGAAAGTTACTTTATTGACCTATATCCTAGAATGTTTTGGTTATCAGCACACAACAGGAAGTCAGAATAGTTAAATTCACAGACAGAATAGTTAAATTCACAAGTTAATTTCAAAGTACGTTCACAACAACAGGAAGACTCAAGGAACTTATGACGAACCAATAACATGGTTTCTGTTAAGGGCTTCTTTCTCTGGCCTGTATTACGATTAGACTGGCCTCAGTGATGTGTGCTAGTGAGTAGTGCCTTCAACTTTATTTGTTAATCTTGCGGTGTTATCCAGTTGGTAAATAGGGAGTAATATTTTCGGTAAAATGTAGCAAAAGCAAAACTTAATGGATGATATAGTCCAAACAAGACTTAAAACTAGGATCCTATATTATACAAAAGGGCTTCAGTTTTTTATAACACGTGTTGTCCATTAGCAAAAAGAAAAAACAAAACCAAAAAACCAAAAAACAAAAAACAAAAGCAAAAACAAAAACAAACAAACAAAAGAAAAAAAGAAATTAGGCCCGGTTCAAACGTCGCATTTCTGCCCTGTCGAATTCCATTGAATTAATTGCGCAGAAATGCGACTGTTGATTCATACGTCGCTTATGTGCCGCACTTCATTCATACTACAAATTATATTTCTTTTGCCTCGAGAAAATGCATGATATGCGACAAAAGTTTACCGATCCTATCTAAGGCCCGGTATGTAAATATATGTATTAGAATCAACATGGCAGAAATTCGACGTTTCAATCAGTGCCGCATTTCTGCCGGATAATTAATGCGACCAGACCAGTCGAACGTACGGCATAAATTCGGCAGCTGATTCAAACGTCGACTTTCTGTCGAATTTAATTAGATTAATTGAATTCGACACGGCAGAAATGCGACGTATGAACTAGGGCTAAGGTTGAATTATCATTTTTGGAGTACCAGGAGTCTCGATACACCGAATAGCATATAACCTAGAATGCTTTGTTTATTACCAAAAAACAGGAAGACAGAATAACTAATAACTCAGACATTTTAATTCACCAGTTATTTTTAAAGTCTGTGCACAATAACAAGAAGACTCAGGGAAATTGTAGTGAGCTGAGGCATGGTTTTGTCTTAAGGGCTTCGTTTTTAATACGTAGTTTTCGTTTGGATTATGCTCAGTAATGTATGCAAGTGAGTTTCCAACAATTTTATGCGTTAATCTCGCTATATTTGCCAGTTGGTTGATAGATAAAAATGAAAATGAAAGCATTTGTTTTGCAGCTGACAGGTTGCAGACGAAAATTGACATCAAGAAATTGTTTCCTGTCCACGAAAACTAGTCGAATTTTCAACTGAAAAGTGCGCGGAGAATTTATTTGAGATCTGTTAATTACAATTTTTCTTTGCTTTCTTTCTTTCTTTTTTTTTTTTTTTTTTTTTTTTGTGAGGAAAAAAAAATACCAGCTGCGCGTAAGGACTAAAATCTTCCTTTGAGAAAATGCAAGCTGGAATAAACTCTCCACCAACTTTCTAGGGAACAATTTTCTTTCCGAAAATTCTAGTTGACGGTTTGGACTGCCACAACAGCAATTACGACTATTCGGAAACCTCAGGGCTATGATTTCCCCATTGTGAATCTCTTACGCCACGTTTTATTTGCAAAAATCCGAGAGCAATCTTTAATCGACGCTAAAAGCCAATGGCGAACTACCCTCCAACGAACAGATATCTAGGGAAAATTGTCGTTGGGTGCCCCTGACGCTTTGCTCCTTACCTTATTCATAGGATACATTCAGTGCAGAATTGTGCCGCTCGTCTTCTCAAGCGCAGTTCTAAATATTCACATGGTACACTGCTTATTCGTAGAGCTCCATTACCTGCTGGTCGAGTATAGTAACGTATTAGTTTCAAACTACTGATATCAGTTTTTAAGTCTCTAAAGAATTAAGCACCACTTTACATTGATGAATCATTATATCGTTACATTCCAAGCCTTTCCCTTACCCAGATCTAATCGAAGAACTTATGGTGATAGGGCATTTTCTGTCGCAGTTCCCAAGTTATTGAATGCTCATGCCAACCTGCGATCAGAAAAACAAGAAGCACGCTATCTATTTTCAAGCGAAATCTCGACTGCACGGCCACATTATCTAATAAATATTCTATGGAAGCTTATTTCATAGTTGGGTTTCTTTGTGAATAAGAAAATTGATTATCCAAGCATGGCTTTCTCGTGTTTTTAAGGCTTACATTTTGGAGAAATCACTCAATATTAAGATCGGTTTACCTTTAGATCGTTCAAAGATGGAGTGAGTGATGCCAATTCCTCAGAGGTTCGCTTAAGAACCTCACGATTAAATCCGTTTGCAAAGACGGCGATTTCCTTTGTACTTCAATTTTTGTTCCTTACTTTGTATTTCAGCAGTTAAATTATTGATTAAAGTAGCGGATACTTCAAGAATGATGCATTATGATTGGACATTTTATAAAATGGTTGTCCCTATTCATTTCACTTTGGAGTTCATAGTCTCATAACCAGAAATCCGAGTCACGTTTATCAGGAGATAATTTATTCATGCTTCACGCGACCTTTCAAAATGGCTTCCTGAGTTCCTAAAGAATGTGTGAATTTCAACTCACAGAAAACTTCATGAAAATCACTGGAGACAATGTTGCTTATTTCCCGCACGTAGCATATGAACAATAAACCTTTTCCGTGTTAATTCTTAGACGACAAACGTTAAAAAAGCTGGTTTTAGCCGGTTCTCATTGTGAAGGATAAGTCCAGACAAAATACTAGATACTCGCTGGCCGTTATTTTGCCTTAGAAACCAAGCCTTTTTAAATAAGCACGCTGGTGTAGAGAATTGCTGTGACCAAAAAGGAAAAAGTGCGGTATACTCGAGTATGAAAGCTGTTTCAAGCGAAGCGACTCAGAAGCGCTCCAAAGAATCACGTAAGAGTAAGTGCACAGGAAAATCGAGCAAAGGGCAGCCACAGTCGAAAACCTAACCTACCCTCATTTTAAGTCTATAGAGAGGTACTGACGAGTTTACAAACCTCCTGGGGTTTATTTTCCGAAATACGGTCGATTTTTGGAATTTTTTCAGATTTTTGATTTCGCCCGTCTGACGCCTGAAATTAGCCGCCTCACAAGGGAAAATAGACCGGCCGAAATAACTGCTTCGCGTAACCAAACACGTCAACCTATCGGCAATCTAACACTTAATTTCTAAAAATGGACATCTAGCATCCTATTTACGACAGATTTCCGATTCTGAAGTGTAAAATCAACGCTTGTTAACCGCTTTCTAAATGGCCAGTTGACAAGAGCTCACGAATGCGAAAATTTTTAGGCAAAACTGAAATCGAGCTCCTGGTTATGGGAATTCTCCGAATTGCCCCAAATTTTAGTTTTGAAGTCTCGAGATATAGTGTTTTAACGTTCATTAAAATTTTGTTTGGGTTTTTTAGCGAGCGCTTCAGAATAAGTCGATCAATTTGAAGAAATTTTGCGCTAAGTGACCTCAAATTGACCTCAGAGTGTTTGTTTACATTGACTAGTCGCATCGGTTACATTGAAATGAGCGCTCCATATTAACTAATATTCTCATTCCATACTTCATTTGAGAATGAATTTGACTTACCATTGTATAATAGCGTCGAATAGTAGCGTGGGTTGTCTTGAAGCGGCAGAATGAAGCCGATAGAGGCTGCAATCGGGTTCAGTTGTTGTCCAAACTATTGTAGATCTGATATAAAACTTTCAGAAACTCCTTCGTCGAATTTGCCTAGTATTATATCTGATCGTAAGAAACGCTGCAGTTAATCAACCATATGCCTGGGTAAGTTGTTGAGACATCTGTGACACATTTAGACCTGTTTTAGTGTTGGAACTTGAGCTGATAACAGCTCATTATGGCGCTGATTAGACCCGAACTTGTGTAGGGCGTTATTGTTGATTGCGTGACACCCCTCGGGCGATATCCTTGGCACTTTCGAAAACCCGGTTGTTCCCTTAGTAAATCAAATGGAACGGATTTTTGCACCGGAATTTGTTCAAAACATATAAGGAATACCTTCTGAGGTATTCCTCTTTCTTGTGTTTGTCGGAATGATCCTAAAATCCTGTAACATCTGCGGTGCTCCACTAGTTCCATGCTCCTTGACTTCCGACGTGCGACTTAGTGTTGTTTTTGTTAGTATTGTTTTGTTAGTACCTAGTTTCTTAAAGAGTACACCCTCAGTGTGAAAAGAATACTCTAGTCCAGTTCTATTTTGATTGAGGAAAATTTTTCCGTTCCTTAAGACAGACAATTCTTCCCGGTTTTTCCATTCAAATGAAAAGCGCTTCTTGAGTCTCCGAAAATCCCCATTCCAGCCTCCCATCGCTTTTCCAATGGTCTATCCCGAAAAATAAAGTAGCCTTTAAAAAAATACCCAAGGGGTAAATTCACGCAACAATGGCCCTTTGAAAAAGCGTCTCATTTTCATATCAACACAACGTGTACCAGCATCCTTATTATGATGTTGCTTCCCCAAAATTCTCGCAGAGAAACAACCCTAATAACTATTCGTTTCTTCATTATTGATGTTAGTCCTGAGGTCGAGAACAGCCTCTCGGGTGCAGTCGATTGGTAAATTTGGATCAGATCTTAAAATCTGGATATTTCGGATTTCACTGCAGTCGAACACAAAATCCGAAAACGGATTTCGCGACGGATTTTGATGATTGAAATCCATGGCGGGGAAAATTCCTATTAACAAAATCCGCCGCGAAATCCGTTTTCGGATTTTGTGTTCCATTGGAAATTCGGATCCAGATTTCCCAATCGACTCGGCACTCCTACTTAGCTGAATTCCAGGTTGCGCAGATAGTGTTTGCGCGTCTTTGCCAAAGACGTGAATCGACCAATCCCCACGGTCAGGGTTATGCACTAGAGTGCGGAAATCATGTTTTTACTCTATGGAAGGTGAAACGTGTTCATTTCAAGAGATCGTTGGCGGGGCAATGTGGTTTCAGTAGCAAGGATAATGTCTGTCAAAGTCTTGCATGCCATTGCTCAACTTCAGCCGTACTATAGATAAGCATGAGTACTATAAATAAGTTGAGCTTATTCTCGCAAGAGCGCATCACTTTTCACGCCCGAAAAACATTGATCAACTCAAGATATGTCCTCGCCATCGGGAGACACTTGGTCTTGGCTGTAAACGCAACGTTCGTTAAACCTGCAGGGATTTAGAGGGACCGCGCAGCACGTTTTTGGTTTTTGAGTGGGGGGGGGGCTAAAGAAGAACGCGTGGACGAAATTTGGGGAAGGGGGGCATAAATAGCCTCCTTCGCAGACGTCTTTGGGCTGGTCACGCGTTCCTTGCCCACTAACGTCTGCTGAACTGAACTGCCACTTCCGTTCGCGGTGGTTAGCCAATCATAGTTCGTTTTCCAATTTTTTTAAAGTAGGACTTCGACCCCGGGATTATTTTCACAGACGATGCACGTGAATCGGGTGTCGATTTCCATTCTTCCGCAGCTCGTTATTGCTTAGTTCAAAACAAAGGCTAACCGCCGGCGAACGGAAGTGGCAGTTCAGTTCAGCAGACGTTCGTGGGCAAGGAACTCGTGACAAGCCCAAAGACGTCTGCGAAGGAGGCTAGGGCATAAAGTGACGGAGAATGCTTTTATACCAATAAAACTATTAATTTTTTTTCACATCTTCAGGGATGTTGCTATCGGGTCTCAAAATTCACCATCACTAATTTGAAATATCATAGACTGTTATACTGCTGATATCAACCTGTAATTACCTGTAATTACGATTTTGCTTGAGCTGCCTTGAACTCAACGCTGTATAATTCACCCTCCGAGATCGGCATATCTTCATTCTACACAAAAGCCGAGTTCAATAATTGTTTAATTATTCATTCAAAATATTTCCATGGCTCTGAAATTTAACAAAACGGTAACTGAAAATAATTAAGTGAATGATATTAAAGTTACTGCACAGCATTACTTGAAAAGTGACAAATTTACGCTTTCTGTTTGTGTTGCGGTCGGTAAATTCGTTTACGATGTCAATGGTGGAAAGCCTGTCAGTTCTTTCTTTGTGTGTGTTTAAAACTGTCAGGTTACTAAATCGTTCCTGGTTCATCCTTGAACGGAACCATGTTTTTAGCCTTCGAGCAGTCGAAAAGGATCTTTCACCGGCTTCACCGGTTGCCGGATTTACGAGAATGAGCTCACATAACGTGATAACTTCTTTTATTACATTCATTTTGAAATCACTGGTGATCCTTGCAATCCCAAATCGCACCATTTATTACTCTAAATCGTATCCTTTCTGTAACCGATCAAAATGAAAGTGAAATAATACTAACCTATCAAATTTCATGGATAAGCAAATATTAATATTGACAAAAAAAAAACTGTGATTTCGAAATGGCTGTAATAAAGTGGTAATTGAACTTCGCGTCATGCAATTTTGGTCTGAAATCATACTTGTGATTTCAAATGGAACTCGCGCTGGCGCCTGTTCGATTTTGAATCACGCGTATGGTTTCAGACCAAATTGCACTCCACTCAGTTCAATTACCATTATTTATCATTTCCCGTTCTGGGTTGGGTAGCTCTTTATTTTTACCATGATGTCGTCAAAATGCGAATAATCACCATCCTTCAGCAGGTTTGTAAAATTTCCATCTGGGCAGTTAACATTGAAATATTAACATCATCGTTATAAAGTTTTTCCATAAACTTTAGCTCTTCGGATTTGTTTTGACAATTGAGAGTCTTAATTAAGAGAGACTCAATCTTCGCATACGTATCAAAGCTTGGCTGGTCAAAATGCTGGTCAATAGCGTTCATCATGACGTCAAAAGCCTCAAACTATATTCGCCTGTAATAGTGCGTGTTGTGCGGTCACAGGATATGTTGGCTCTCCAGTGCCAATTTCAATTCTTCTCGGCGCGCAAGTTCTCCTTGGTAATATCGGTCCTGTCATGGAGGGATAGCTAAAACTACATCATAAAATGATCTTAAGCTCGTATTTCATTATAATTATAACGACTAATACTTCTTTCTGTCTATTTATCTGCGTGTTTGTCTTTGCCAGTAACTCTGGTCACTTTCGAATAAACGATTTTTTGGTATTTTTGGCTCCGTTATTTTTGTTAAAATATTTTTTGTTTAATATATTTTTATTTTTTGCAAAAAAAGTGGGGGGAGGGGGGGGGGGGTGCTAAAGCTCCTAAAGCCCCTCCCTCTGTGCGGTCCCTGATTTAGCGTCCTCTCTTTACGCGCGCCAAATGCGCGGCTTAAAACAATGCTAAGCCAACAATGTTTTAAAAACTCTCTTTAACAAGGGTTAGTTTTATTTGAATTCGCTTCGGTAGTTCCGGTGGTTCCGTTCGTTCTTTTCCGACAGTTTCGCAGGTTTCGGTTGTTTGGCAGGTTTCGGTGGTTTCCTTCAGGTGGTTCCGTTAGGTGGTTTTGTTCCGGTGTTCCTGGTTTTAGCACATGCCGATTTTTAGAGCTAAATCCAAACAGCTGCCACTCGATTGCACCTGAGGGACTGTTTCTCGACCCGGGCTAACATAAATAATTCGTTTAACCTACCGAAAAATAAAGAATAGAATAGTTATATTTATGTGTTTTCTTTGAGGAATTTTGCGGACGAAACACCATGATGGAGATGCTGGCACACGTTTTGTTCAGATATGCAACCGAGACGCTTCACGGCTATTGTTACGTGAATATACCTCTTGATTATTATTTTTTAGATATTTTATCATTAAATATGGACCATTAGAAAAGTGATTTGGGGGTGGGGGGAAATTTATCCCGTAGGGTGTTTCAAAATCTGTCACGCAATCGACAATAACGCCCTGCATCAGTCGGGTCTTACCAGCGCTAGAGTGAGCTCTTATCAGCTCCAGTTCCAACACTAAAACAGATCTAAGTGTGTCAAAGATGTCTCAACAACTTACCCAGGCATTTGGTTGATGAGCTGCAGCGTTTCTTACATTCACATATAATTATAGGCAAATTTGACAAAGGAATTTCTGAAAATTTTACATCAAATCTAGTTTGGACAACAACTCGGCTTCATTCTGCCGCTTCAAGACAATCCTTGCACCTATTCGACTCCATTGTATAGTGGTAAGTCAAATTCATTATTAAATGAAATATGGAATGAGAATATTTGTTAATATGGAGCGCTCATTTCAATGTAACCGATGCGACTAGTCAATGTAAACAAACACTCTGAGGTCAATTTGAGGTCACTTAGCGCAAATTTCTTCAAATTGATCGACTTATTCTGAAGCGCTCGCTAAAAAACCCAAACAAAATTTTAATGTGCGTTAAAACACTATATCTCGAGACTTCAAAACTAAAATTTGGGGCAATTCGGAGAATTCCCATAACCAGGAGCTCGGTTTCAGTTTTGCCTATAAACTTTCGCATTCGTGAGCTCTTGTCAACTGGCCATTAGAAAGCGGTTAAAAAGCGTTGATTTTACACTTCAGAATCGGAAATCTGTCGTAAATAGGATGCTAGATGTCCATTTTATAGAAATTAAGTGTTAGATTGCCGATAGGTTGACGTGTTTGGTTACGCGAAGCAGTTATTTCGGCCGGTCTATTTTCCCTTGTGAGGCAGCTAATTTCAGGCGTCAGACGGGCGAAATCAAAAATCTGAAATAATTCCAAATATCGGCCGTATTTCGGAAAATAAACCCCAGGAGGTTTGTAAACTCGTCAGTACCTCTCTATAGACTTAAAATGAGGGTAGGTTAGGTTTTCAACTGTGGCCACGAATTTTCCGTTTTGCTCGATTTTCCTGTGCATTCGCTCTTAATTTAATTTTACAAGATGTCTGAGATCTTGAATAACGCCGAAAAATTGAACAGGTCAATAGATTATTCATTATTTAAATTCAATGCGACTTCATTCAATGTTTCTCAATCGGGCCGCTATGGTGTTGACCATTACAAAATGCGCGATTAGTTTCACGTGCAACCACGAACTGAAATGAACTCCTGGACGAAATGACGCGGATGTCTTTTAAAATAAATCATTCTAATTTTAACTACTCCATTTGCTGTTTTGCAGCTGGTTGCCGCCGTCTTAAGTTTGTCCCCCGAGTCGACGGTAAACGCCTTGAGGGTCACGCTATTTTGAATCTTTCAACCGGAAAATACCCACCATGTGAGCATCGCTGCCTCATGGAAAGTAGATGCGTGTCGGTAAACATTGGTTCATCAATGGAGGGTAACAAAGTTGTCTGTGAACTGAATGATGCTGATCATTTACAGTATCCCGATGATCTGAAATATTTCATTGGCTGGACATATAGGGGCACTGAGGTGACAAATATAAGCAATGCTGTGGTGCTAAAGTTAGTTCAATGTAATGACGATAAAGATAATCCGTGCACATATGATGCAATTGCCAGTTTTGAGATGGGTTTTGGGATTGGGGTTGGGATTCGCAAAATTAAGAATTCTGCTAGGCGGGCCTTTTTTAATTTGGTTTTAATAATCTGCTGTATATTCAACAAATGTTAATGCTGATTCTAAGAGGAATTTTGCTCTTAGTATGATGGTGATGGTGACGGTGATGTTGATGTTGATGTTGATGGTGATGGTGATATTGATCAATCAATCAATCAATCAATCAATCAATCAATCGATAACTTTATTTACCCTCGAATTTACCGAGTATCGTCATCGTCATTACCATCGTCGTTATCATAGTCTTAGTCATCATCACCCTTCTAAAACCCTTCAATAAATTGACCATAAGAGTACCTGTCCATCACGCCTGCATTAATAGAAATCTTTCTCTTGTTATCAGAATCCTTGTTCCAGTAATCCGTGCTTTCAAAACGGGACATGCGTCAATGGATACAGTTACAAAGGATATGTTTGTTCATGCCCTGCTGGATACACAGGAGAACAGTGTGAAAAAGGTAACCATAAAACACATTCAGTGCAATATCTCATTTCATTGACACGATTTGTTTTTGTTATGTTTTGTTATGTTGTGTTTTGTTCTTATTTTTTGTAACTTTTTACTTCACTACTATTGTTCAATGGTGTGATAATATTGGTATCAGAACTGAAACACAATCACAAAAAAAAGATACCTTAATCAGGCTGTCGTATACTTTATTGAAATCGAAGCTTCCATCATCAGCGCTACGGATTGTTTTAATTGTTGTTGTGGCCAAGCGGCAAAAGATCCAATATCCCTTAGCTCAATAAAACTTTCCATGTGCTTGATTATCGCCATCATCATCATGGCGAAAGTCATCATAGTCATATAACTACCATTACCGTGATAATAATAATAATAATAATAATAATAATAATAATAATAATAATAATAATAGTAACAATCATCATAATCATAATAATCATAGATCATAATAATCATTATCATCATCACCACCATCATCATCATCGTCGCCGTTATCGTCATCGTCATCGTCATCATTGATGTTGCTGTTGTTGTTGCTATTATTATTACTAAAAAAAGATTTTTTTACACTTGAATCTATTGATGCAGTTTTGGTTCTTACTTGGGATGCTGGTAAGTTAGCCAAATATAAACACTCTGATAGTATTAGATTTCAAATCAAGGATTAACTGGAAGGAACAGTTAGCAGAAGCTTAATACAGCGTCACTGGCTTCCTATCGTTCAATCTAAGTAGGGTTACAATTACGCCTCGTTCTCTTTATATCTTGGACATCGATGAATGCGAGGAGGGTAGCCATGACTGCCACAAAGATGCAGCCTGTATAAATTCCGCTGGACACTTCAATTGCAGTTGCAATAAAGGACACATAGGAGATGGACGCCACTGTGCAGGTAGAAATTGCAAATCACTTAGCTCACTTTGAAACAGAGGGATGTATTTGCTATGCTTGAAATTGACTGCACTCCAGTAAAATTGATTATTGCAAGGCTTGTTCCGTGAGTAGCTAAAGGGGCAACTTGATATAGTGGTGTGAAGCAAATTCTACGCTGTAACTGTCTACCTGCACTAGGGATAAGATTGAGGTGTCTTTTGGGCTTGGAATTCTTAGTCGTTTACTTTGACGTCAAACATCTGATTGAGTCCCAAACAGATACTATTTATCCTTCTTGCTGCTGTCTATGTAGGTAGCCTCTACTTTTGACCTAAGATAAACAAAACGGTCACTGAAGAAATCAAGGTAGTGCGAAGCAAATGTTAATGTTTTGCTCCACTGAATATTCCCGTTCGAAGCGGTGAATTGATTGGTAATTAGTGAGATCACGAGATTGTGTGATTTTTGACCTGGTCAGGTACATTCAACAAAATAACTCTGCCGCGATTGGTCGAGAGAAGAATACGTTACTTGAAACATGTGAGTACAAGTAAACACAACAAAACTGAACGTCACCTGCAGCAGCGGCAACAAAAAAAGGCCAATCATCGCCAACAATTCCGGTCACGCCTCAGAAGAAGGCACGTGGTTTCACAACAAAATGTCTGTAAACAAGGCCACCCATGTTATAAAGAAATGTATTGAAAGAGCGGGATATTGATATCACAAGTAAAAGCAAGCTGTTAATACATATACAAGAATAAAACAAGTGTGGCAAACTTTTCCTTTTACTGTCTCTCGAAAACGAAAACGCGTGAATACGGGGCATCAAAATGGCATAAATCGTTTCCAGAACTAGGTACTCCATTTGCCGGACCGGACATCTCTAGTGGACTCTCTCCAGGTTCAAAATTAAGATTATGAAGCTCAGAGCTATTTACTATCGTTTTCGTTTTTCTGCCGCAAAACGGGTAGAAAATTGGTAAACCAAGGTCAACGTTAAGACTATAAAATCCACTGTTTTCGAATGACGATATCTTGGCCGCGTTTTGTCCAAATTACTTGTAAAAACCATCGTTTGAAAAAGCTAATTATGTGAAGTACTCTATTCGTAGCAACTTATTTTCCTTAGCGGTTTCTGGATGAGCCAAACTTTAGCATATATAAACAACATATTCTGTCCCTCGGGTCGCGACGATATGAGCCCACCGATACAAGAAGAAGAACAGTGGAAAAAGCCACTTCACTTAAGTCCCGAGGAAATGTCGTGATCGAGATAGTTGGCGATTATTCGTTTTCCATTTTGTATGAAGAAATGCTTGAGAGTAACCAATGAAAGCCCACGAGACACGCACTCATACCTGGATCATTATTCGGAGTATCTGGGCTGAAAGAGCAATAATAGATGTTAACAATATTAAAGCTTACTTGACATGCTAAACGACCTGTGCCCAAGATATTGGAATTGGTATTCAGTGTGCTTATAAACCTCTAAGGACCACTGAGCGGGATTTCAACAAACGTCCTACCGTTGCTAGTCGGGTGTTTTTGCCACTCCACCATCAATCCAACAACTTTGACAACTCGGAAATGTGCATCAGAAACATGAGCATGCTGGACCTATTCTCAACATAAACCAGGACTAAACACGATTTTGTTGAAATTTTAGGTAACGAGGTGCAGTGTTGTACCAGACTAGCTACAAATTTTAATAGGAAGCCGGTTTTATTCACGATGGCCGAGTGAACTAATGCCGCTGTCGTTTGGATTCTTGCCAAAGTTTGGTCGACATGAAGCATTTCGGGAATCTGTAAACACGTTGGCCCACGCTTTTTCGTAATAGGGCGTATTGACTTCTTCAACTATAACGTGGCTTGCCATGAGGTGTAAATTGCAACTTTTGCATAATACAGTCGTAATTCCCCCAATTCTGATATTTAACCTGCTTCGCTAAAGTCAGTTAACGCTCATTTTATGTTCCCTACATTGGTTTCTTGTGATTTTTTTTCTTTCTTTTTTTCTCACTTTTTTAAGAATCTGAAGGTCTTGTTCCGAAGTCCCGCTACAATCGGAAATGATAGTTTCAAACTTTGAAAAGCCTTTGCGGACTATGCTTTGTTCATCCTTGGTCCCTAATCTATGAAGCAAACTTCCTGTGGACATCATTAAGAAACAAAAATGAATAGTTGGAAACATAAAAGATGACTGGAAAGTTAAAATTGAAATCGAAAATCGATATATTTCGACTGAATCGCTCAGTCTTGTGATTAGAAAGTGAGTGATTACATAGCATTAAGTTTTATAACCACTCCGGCCTCCAGAGAGGCTTGCCGATGAGAGAATTGTGTCATTTAGGGCCGGTAGTTCCAGGCCCGGGTCCCACGTGTTATCTTATCTCTGTGGCCTTCTTCATTTTCTTTTTTATGGTGTTATCATCTACCAGTATCTTGACATTATCAGGAGTGATGGAGTGGCCTGAATCAACATAGTTTTCTTGGAGAGATGGCAATGTTCTTCTCGGATGTTCTTCAACCTAGCCCAAGAGCTCTTCGTGTTTTTCCGATATAATCGCACTCGCAGTTGTTGCACTTTATGTAATAGATCACACCACACCTATGCAATTCTTGGGTTTTCTTTCACGTCTGAGAGTAGTTAGCTGAGACTGTTGCAAGGCCTGTGGTAAAGGTTGACTCCACGTTGCTTTAATGCCGTCTGGGGAACATCTGAAGTACCTCTTATGTGTGGCATACCCACGCTGATGTTGTCTCGATTGTTGCGATTAATTTCTTTCTTTCTGCTATTCGTTTAATTAAGAGGATGGAATATCCATTTGGGATAAACGTTCGCTCTTAGAGCTCCTTTTTATTTTGAATGGCCCGCTTCTTCCTTCTGGTCCTCAGGATCACACACTAGATGTTTGACACGATGGAGCAAGGAACGTACTACAAAACGATTATGTTCCAGCTGATGGTCGGAATTAAATTTCAGGTTTTGGTCTGTGTAGGTCGGTTTCTATACATGATGACCTTTGTGGAGCCATCATCTCGGAGATGGACGCAGGCATCCAAGAAGGGCAGTTTTCTATCCCTCTCTGTCCCAGACGTGAACTTGATGTTGGGGTCTTGGGAGTTCAGGTGTTGACACAACTCTTCCTCATCATGCTCGTGCATTTTTGTGAATGTGTCGTCTGCATATCTGTACCACAGAGAGGGAAGATTCCTGTATGACAGACCTCCGCTTCTTTTCTTTAAATTCCTTCGTGTAGATATTGGCTACTATTGGAGATAAGGAGGAGCCTATGGCTGCGCCATTATTCTGTTTGTACACCCGGCCGTCATACAGAAAATACGTGTTGATGAAATATAGATTAACCAGCTCACAAATCTGTGGCGGTGATAACTCACTCCGATCAGGGAGCGACGTATTCCAACTTGCGTCGAATGGCCGACGTAGCTCGGTGCACTGGGATATACTCGTAAATAAAGCAGAGACATCGTACGAAACCAGTTTCTGAGTAGGGGGCTTCCAGGTTCTCGTCGTTTTTGGACAAAGTTAACACTGTTGATGATGTGGTGTTCAGTGCTACCAGCCAAAGGACCGATGACAACGACTAGCATTTTGGTTGCGTTGTAAAGAACTCCTATGCTGGAAACAATCGGTCTCAGAGGTGCATTCTCCTTATGGATCTTTGGAAGACCGTACATCCTGGGGATTCTTCCATAAGTAGGATATAGTTGATTGCATAGTCGGTCATAGATTGTGTTCCCACTCTTCCAGAATTTCAGAATGTTGATTAGCTTGTTCTTAACGCTTCGAGTTGGGTCTGAAGTCATTGATTTATAACTTTGTTTATAGCTGAGTCACCTTCTCCTTATATCCCTGCCAGTAGTATGAGGGATGGAATTAAGCCTCATTTTGGATTAGGTGATTAGGTGATCAGGTAAATTATTAGTTTTCCAACTGCCTAGGGAAAATTGCCTGCCTGCATACTAATGAGCGTCACTCTAGTACAATAAAAACAATAGGTTTTCCCAGACTTACCCGCCAATAGTTAACACGGATTGGTGTAATCCAAACTCTATTATGTTTTCAAAATAAAAAAGGGTAGTTTTTGGAAGCGCTATCTTTCTTGCAATTCGTTTGCTAGGAAAAACTTATCTACGACACTTTCAGTTTATTCGAAACGTTTATCGATCATTACTGTTAAAATGGCTTGCTTAACCATTAACGATTTCCAAGTTGCTTTGAATGCTTGTGTATCTCTCTCTTGTTTTCCTCTCCATTAGTCACTAGCTAATTATGCAAACATGCAGTGCCCTATGTTTGCATACCAACTCTACGGCAAAGAAGCACATGGGACAACCTTCTACCATTACCATTCAAAAACGACAATAGACGGCTTAAGCTATTTTGACAGATCAATCTAAACACGTGAGTAATGTATGACAGATGTTTTGGGGAAAAATTTAGTGAATACAGAAAGATTAAAATAAAGAATGAATAAGAAAATCAATCAATCAAGTTTCTCTCTACCGCAAAAGCAATTAAACTTTCCCTCGCCATACATTTTCTAGTAAAGTTATGTCAAGTTATGTAAACGTTTTCCCTCCTCCTCCTCCACCTCAATTCCACCACCTCCCCCACCACCGCCAGCACCACCACAATTGTATTGTATTCCACCACCTCCTCCACCACCACCACCACCGCCACCCCTGCCACCACCGCCGCCGCCGCCACCACCACCACCAATTGTGGTGTTGGTGTCGGTGGTAGTGGTGGTGGAAAACAATACAATTGTGGTAGTGGTGGTGGCGGTGGTGGTTGTGGTGGTGGTGGTGGTGGAGGTGGAGATGGTAGAAAACAATACAATTGTGGTGGCGGTGGTGGTATTGATCTGTCAAAACATCTTTAGCCGGCTATTGTCGTTGCTGAATGGAAGGTTGTCCCATGGGCTTCTTTACTGTATAGTTGGTATGCAAATATAGGGCACTTCATGTTTGCATAATTAGCTAGTGACTAATGGAGAGGAAAGCAAGAGAGAGATACACAAGCATTCAAAGCAACTCGTAAATCGTTAACGATTAAGCAAGCCATTTTAACAGTAATGATCGATAAAGGTTTTGAACAAACTGAAAGTCTCGGAGATAAGTTTATCCTAGCGAACGAATTGCAAGAAAGACAGCGGTTTCAAAAACAACCCGCTTTTATTTGGAAAACATAATAGAGTTTGGATTACACCAATCCGTGTTAACTATCCGTGTCACGATCTCTACTGAAAGGGCACAGGCTCACATTTGTATTGCGCCTTGTATGGCCGCATATTTTTTAGCTCCGTCTAAATCTGTTTTAACACTCGCGCCAATGGCCCACAACCACCTCACAAGCTTTCGTAAAACCTTACTGAATACTCTACGGTCTTCCTACCGTGGGAAACGAGCGGGTCGCCTCGTAAGAGAGAGAGAAAGATCCTCCATCAAACAGATTGCTGTTGTTTCAACGCGAAAAGTTAGCGGCCGTCCTTGGTTTTCAGGTCCGTTTCGCTGCCACAACCCTGCGAACTGTATTCCAATTACCCCAGCCCCTACAAATGGAAAATGGAAAGGTTCACTGACGGCGTATGTACCATCTTTGTTTGTCTCGAATGTCATGTCCTTGGCTCCCAAAGCGGATGAACTGCGCCATGTTGTCAAGTATGCTAATTTAGATCTTGTTTGCATTACGGAGTCGTGGCTTAAGAGCCACATTCATGACAATGTAGTTGCGCTGGAGAGCTATAATATCATCCGCAGAGATAGAACAGAGACAGAACATGGCGGCGTGTGCGTGTATATCAAGAATATGATAAATTTTACAGTTTTAGAGGATTTAAATGACCCTTCTTTCGAGGCGTTATGGATTCAAATTAGCCCTACTCGTCTCCCAAGGAATTACAGTTTTCCAACTGCGGCCTTTGTTTAGTGGGAGATTTTAACAGGCTACAAACCACGCGCCTTAGAAACAACTACAGTTTAAAGCAAATAGTGAATTTCCCGACGCGAGGAGAAAGAACGCTCTACCTAGTTCTCACCAACCTTCAAGACTACTACGAAACCCCAACCCAACGCCCTCCACTTGGCCTTTCGGACCACATGTCCATAGAAGTTCAACCGAAGGTGAGGATAAAGTCCAACAGCTCTACAACCACCATAAGGTCGAGGGATATGCGTCCTAGCAAGCGCCTAGCAATGCGCACTTATCTAGAATTAGTGGATTTGGACACTATACTCAACTCTACAGACAGTTGTGAAGTCAAAACCTCGCTCTTGGAACAAATCATCAGAACTGGCCTTAACCATGTCATGCCTATGCGCACGCGCAAGGTTCATTCAACCGAACCACCTTGGATAACATCAATTTTGAAGAACTTGATACAAAAGCGGCAGAGAGCCTTATCGCGTGGTGACGACCAAATGTTTCGTGTGCTGAGAAATCGCGTTAACCGCGAGCGAAAGATGTGCCGCGCCAAGTACTACCAAGCCAAGGTGGAACATCTGAAGAAATGCAAACCATCTGAGTGGTGGAAGGAAGTAAAAAAGCTTAGCGGGTGTTCCCTTGCCTCCACGGCGCAAAGTGATATTTTGAAGTCGCTACAACATCTACATGAGGGTATTGACCAAATCGGTCTAGCAAACATGGTCAATGAGGCTTTTCTATTGCCAATGCACTGCTTCACGCCGCTACCTGCTGTTTTTCCGTGCACTTCTTCCAGTAATTCCCCTGAGAATCCCCTTGTTGTGTCGGTTGAGTCAGTTCGCAACAAACTATCCAAGTTGAACCCGTGCAAAGCTAACGGTCCAGATAACATTCCAGGATGGCTGTTAAAGGAAAACGCAGACATTCTAGCTGGTCCGGTATCAGACATCCTGAACTGCTCGTACCGTGAAGGACGCCTGCCATCGTCGTGGAAGGACGCAGATGTAGTCCCTGTGCCTAAGCAAAAGCCCGTCCGAGAAGTAAACAAACATTTACGCCCTATCTCACTGACTCCCATTTTGTCCAAGATGTCTGAAGATTATGTAGTTGACGCTTACGTCAAACCTGCTGTGCTGGAGAGGATTGATCCTCAACAATTTGGGACCGTACCTAAATCGTCTACTACGCATGCGCTTATTAGTATGTTGCACTCCTGGCTGGAATCGACTGACGGAAATGGAGCTACTACGAGAGTCATGCTGTTTGACTTTCGCAAAGCCTTTGACTTAATTGATCACCATGTCTTAGCCCAAAAGCTCTCCGCGTATGACTTTCCGAAACCGATCATGTGCTGGATATTGGATTTTCTAACAAATAGAAGGCAGAGGGTGAAATTGAGTCGTGATTGTGTATCGGAATGGCGTGCTGTACCGGCAGGAGTTCCTCAGGGGACGAAACTCGGCCCCTGGTTATTTCTAATAATGATTAATGACTTGAGTGTGGCAGAAACGAGCATGTGGAAGTATGTAGACGATATTACCCTCGCCGAGTGCGTGGAAAAGAACGGAGTCAGCTCCTTGCAGTTGCGTGTTGACGAACTTGTTTCGAAGTCTCAAGCTGATGGTTTTCAGTTGAATGAATCAAAGTGCAAGGAACTCAGAATATCATTCTCAAAGTCAGAGAATACTTTAGAGCCTGTCACTATCAACGATACGAACATTGAGGTTGTTCCATCCGCTAAATTACTAGGTGTTATGATATCTAATGATTTGAAGTGGAATGCACATGTAGAAATGATATGTAAGAAAGTCTCAGCGCGTCTCTACTTTCTTAGGCAATTAAATCGCGCGAAAGTGCCGACTAACGACCTTCTATGTTTCTACACCACCTGAATTCGCCCAGTTGTAGAATACGCGTGTCCAGTCTTTCATACTGCTCTACCGCAATATCTCTCCGAGGAGTTAGAACGCCTGCAGAAGCGAGCACTGCGCATAATAAGCAATAATGAGCTATCTTATAGACAGGCTTTAGAAGTGTTTAATATACCTACCTTGTATGACAGGAGAGAGGCAATTGGTAATTTAATGTTCCAAGAGATAAGTAATAACAATAATCACAAGCTTTATTCACTACTTCCACCACCTTACCTCGGCACTGTGCGAACACGGAAAAATCGAAATTTCCAAGTCCCACGTTTTAAGACCAATCGTTTTAGAGACAGTTTTGTTATAAGCCATTGTCGATAGCGCGTCCTTTTATCAGTTTATCTTTTTAGTTGTATCTTAATTGTAATTTAGTGGTTACATAATGATAAGTTTTATTATTTCAAATTCTTACCAATTAAGTTTCTTAATCACTAACATATATAGTTGTAATTTACATTTTACAATTGTAAAATATTATCGTAATTCAGCTCTCGGGCTGCAAGGGTATTTTAATAAACTATCTATCTATCTATCTATCTATCTATCTATCTATCTATCTATCATCTATTGCCGGGCAAGTCTGGGCAAGCCTATTGTTTTTATTGTACTAGAGTGACGCTCTTTAGTATGCAGGAAGGCAATTCTACCTAGGCAGTTGGAATACTAATGATATACCTGATCACCTAATCATCTAATCGAGAAACAGTCGATCTTCCTTTATCAGCAAGTAGGATTAAAATCTTCTGTTCTTTTGGAGAGCCTTCATGGCTTCCCTCGAAATGCATCTTTGATGTTTGCCTTAGATCGTGGGAAGTTGTAGATGTATACGTAATGTTTTACATAGTGTTCTATTTACATCTGGCCAGGTTTTTATCTACTGTTGTAATACACTTTTTTGTATAGACAAACACGTTATAAAATTTTATTGTTTATAATTATATGATTATGAGTATAGATGTAGACAAGTGAGCTGAAGAAAGCGGAAACTTATGGGGCATGAGTGGAATGCAGCATTTTGGGAGGTCATTCAATATGATCTCGAAAGTCAACGATTTCTCGTGTTCTTTTCAGTGCTTTTACCATACAAAGCCTACAGGTCCAAAATTATGTCCAATGCTGCTTGACCAAGTTAATAAAAGCGTATTACGTGGAACAGCAGGACAACAGTGGGGAACTTACTTCGAGCAGGCAATGTTCCAACTACGCAAACGAACTTCTCCATCAAACTACATCAAACTAGTGTTAACATGAATGCCGCTTTCAAACACCTATGTCAATGATATTTATTATGTGAAATTTGTTTTCTTTTAGATGTAGATGAATGTTCTTCTAAGGTTGACAACAACTGCTCCGCGCCAAATGCAGAGTGTCTAAATACGTGTGGATCGTTCGTTTGCATCTGCAAAGCTGGATACACTGGAGATGGTGCTGTTTGCAACGGTAGAGAATAAAATCAGTTCTACGTGAATTCGAAAGTAGTTATTTGTTTTACGTTGAAACTCCAGAAAGAGGACACCTCCCATTAGCATACATCAACAAGCCACGGTCCCGGCTATTTCTCCACTGAAACCCCATATCTCCCAGTTAATGTCCAATTTTAAGCTTGCTTTCTTCAACATAAAGTCGAAAAACAAAACTGACAACATTTTTCATACTCAAAATGGTCAAGGTATCGAGCAAATCCTTCAAATGAGAACAAAATATAATCAGTTTAAATGGGCCGAGTATTCACAATCAAAAAGGAGCTTGATAAATTAAGGAGAATTCTTAACTTTTACTGAAATTGCGTAACATTTTCAAATTAATTCCGGTTTTCTTAATACAAGTAGAATGCCAAGACGCTCTGGGCATGGCAAATGGTGCGATCTCTGACGGACAAATTAGTGCTTCTTCGGCGTATCGTGCAGCTGGTTCTGCTAGCCAGGGACGACTGAACTTTACACACGCTCCAGGCGTAGCCGGAGGATGGTTAGCTGAGATAGGCAATATCAATCAGTGGCTGCAGGTGGACTTACTGAGACAGGACGTCACTGTGACACGTGTAGCAACTCAAGGGAGAAGTGATGCCGACGAGTGGGTAACCAAGTATAAATTACAGTACAGTGACAATGGTGTGGGTTTCCATAACTTCACGGAGAAAGGACAAAGCATAGACAAGGTGACTTTGAACAGCTTTAAATGATAAAATTGAAAAGATTTCAGTAACAAATACTGATATCAAATCATAAACGTCGTTTTGAACAAAATCCTTTCACAGTCGCACACCAAAAGCTACCTTTGTAGAAGGCATTTTATTAGCGTTTAAGATGTATTTCCTAACTTTTAGAGAAACCATTGCGTTCTAAAGAAAATATTTTCGTTCTCAGTATACACAAACTAGTTCAAGCAATTCATAATTTAAAATACAAGAGGTGCAAGAAAAGAAGTTTAGGCCACACCACAATAATGCACAGATTTGTCTGTTATTTTAAAGGCTTGTCATTGTTGTCTTAAAGTTAAGCCTGAGCTTTTGAGCCATTTATTAGCGAAAGCGTGTGTTCTTTGCCGAATGGCAAAAAAGTGTTTGGTTTAGAACATTCCTTTCGTGCAAATGGCTTAAACAAGAAATCCAAGATAGTGCTGCATTTTTTGTCATGTAGACGACATCGCAACCTGTATATCTAAAAGCTAGCGATGGAAGCGTCAGGTGATGAATTCTTTACGCGTAGCCACTTTGCCTCATCGTTATCCGGGTCAAAGCCTTCGGGACTATCATATCATAGAAACCACTTAGGGAGATGTTCGAAGCACATCGCTTGTACCAAGGCAGGGGCATATGACAAGGACAAAACCTACAATACTTTTCCTCTTTAAATGCAACAAATATGAAAGTTATATGGGCGAATAAAAAGCCCGAAAAACAAAACATGCGAAAGGGAACGTCCACTCTTACAACAAATAGGCGCTAAATTGTAGGAAATAATCACTAGATTTCAAATTTTGTTTTAATACGTGGATAAACCATTTAAGTGTACAATTAATTCGATATCATCATTGCCTATTTTCGCGTTTAGATTTCCCGGGCTCGGCCATTTTGGACTTGATGACGTATAATGGTTGCTCTATTGTTTAACACAAAAGATTTTCTGCTTCATTTACTTCGCAACAATAGCTGCTGCGAGAATAGGTGACTATGATATCGAATTTTCTGTACGCTTAAATGTTATAGCGGAGCACCATACCTATAGAAACCCGTCAACTGCTTTTCTCATGGTAAAAATGGCTAGCGGTATTGCTCGTGGGCGTGTACGCACGATGGAGTCGCACAATAATTAATAATATCCTAATAATACACATAATAATCCAACATGGCGGCCATACTCCAGCTGACCAGCTAGTTTACAGCGTACGTCTTTGATACTGGACATTCATCCTATAGCCAATTAATACCTGTCAAAACAAGGTATCCGCTGACCAGTGTTATGTAACCTTATCGGGGGCTCAAGTTAAGACCTCATCGAGGTCAGCTTTTTTTCTGAAGTTGACCGCTGTCCAGGTACTTGCTTTCAATTGGATCACTGGCTCAAGCCAGGGTGGGACACCCAAACCAAAACGAGGCTTAATTTTTCGCGCTCCTTCTGCGGCTCGTAATTTCACATTCAGTTGGTTTCTTCATTTTGATCAAAACAACTTCATCTCCTTCGATCGAAGTTTGTCTTTAAATTCGCGTAAAAGGCATAAAAATCAAGAACTTGTCAAAAGATACTCCGGAAGGTGAATTTTCAAGTGACAAAAGGAAGAGCGAAATATTTCTCTCAGGTAAAGCTTCAAACTTGGATCGATTGTGTGGTTGAAAACAAAACAATTTAACGCTTCAAGGGCTTTCACTTTACCGCGGCATGTTCCATCTCACCAGGAAAGGTCACTTAACAGTTCACCGGCATTACTGGAAGGAACGAGTAGCTCAAACTCTATGGAAGAAGATCTTTCTTTGGACAAACCGTTTGCCATTTCTGCGGATGCTTGTTTTTACTTTACTGAAGCTTACGTAATTTCAAGTGGTAGAAACCTCTACAACACAGGACAATGAGGTAAATTAAATAAATTGAAGGTGAACATTTCGGTTAATCGTTGTTACTTTTATTTGTTCAGGAATGAAACTTGTATTTTTCTCTCGACTAGATATAAATAACAATCATCTGTACTCGTTTTGGACGCAAAGAAGTAGTTGAACTTGTTTGCTTGTTTGTTTTGTTACGTTGTTTTTCAAGCGAACGAGTCTTTTTACTCCGCTTGGCTGACTGTCCGGCAGTCAGAAATTTTGACCAATTTTCTTGAAATAGCTCGTTTAATTCCTCTAAGAACATAAGATATTTGTTTAGAAATATCAAGCGATTGCAATATTGCCTTGGGTTAAAAGTAGAAGCGACTGTCGAGCTGGGGCATAGAGTGAAAATCTTAATGTTTTCGAAAATATTCAAGTTCTGACACTCTGAGTCAACTCTTGATGAATATCTGCAGAAATTGTGAACGAAACCTCACCAGAGTATTTAGTGTTTGTTCAGAAATGCCAAGCGATACTAAATAAAGGTTTAGTATTGTTGTGGACAAATTCGACGAGCTTGCATTAAGCATAATTATTCTTTAGAATGTTGACTCATGGGTACGGTTTTCAAAATACTAGATAACCGGCAGTCGGAAATTCAAGTCCAATTTGCACGAAATCTCTCATTTAGTTTGTGTAGAAACATCAGGAAGTTGTTTAGAAAACTCAAGCGATTTCAAACACTGCTTTGTACGGTGGCCCACAACTGTCACGGCAAAACAAAAAGTCACGGCACTACAAACTTTACTCACGGCAAGGCAATGTTATCTGACGGCAAAACAAAATTAACTCACGGCAGAACACCACTAATTCACGGCAAAACAAAGTTAACCCGCGGGTAGAGGCAACTGTCGAGCCTGGGCATAGAGTGAAATCTTCATAGTTTCGACACTTCAAATATATTCAAGTTCTGACACACCGAGCGTGACGTGACTGATCAGCTCTCGGGAAATATTCACAAAGCGTATTGTCCAAACTTCCGCAGAGCATTTAATTAATTAGGGAGCCTAAGCAACGACGACGGCGACGGCAACGAACAAGTTATGCACATGTCATCGGCTTCCCCGTGGGGTCGACCCCCGGGCTAACCAGGGGGATTGGAAAACCAGTCAAGCAAACTTGAGGAATTTCCCCGGGGGGTCGGGAAATCTCTCTAGACCAAGCCCGTGACATCCCTTTCAAACTGGTGAATTCCCCCACCCCCTAATCTTTGATCGTAAAACTATGTCAAGATTTTCCCTACCCTCGGGCAAAGAATCCCATCCATCTCCTTATATCCCCCACATATCTCCCTGGTAGGCCTGGGGGTCGACCCCATGGGGAAGCCGATGATATGTGCATTATTTCAATATATAACTTCTCGTTTCTGTAACTCTTTCACGATTTTTCCAATTCGTTTAATTTGGAAAATGCTGGCGAAATGTCCAGGAACTAAATTACTATGAACGACGTCAAAGCAGGTAAAAGAAACAAACATTTGCCGTCATGCGCTCACGTTCTCATGAAAACATAAAAATTGGTCATTTCATGTTGTTGTTTTGCAGAGGACGGAAAAGAAATGTACCAAAAAAGCAAAACGCACGTGCAGAGCCATTGTTTTTCCTCATTAAACCTACTGTTCACTTTGTGGCGTTCTCGTTGCCGTTGCCGTCGTCGCTGCTTAAGGTCCCTAATTAGAGATCTTTCGTATAACTCCACTCCATATGCTAATGATCTACTATAATGAAAAGGACACTAAATATGGAAATTTCTCCAAAACGTGTCTGCAGCATTCATTTAAACGTCATTTTAAGGCCGTGTTACATGAAGTTTTATATAGTAAAGCAGAACAAGGTAAATTTTAGTGACAGAGTCGTTTCAGTTCATTCTGATCAGTTCTGCAAATGTCAATGTATTATTTTATGGCCATGAATTTTAACAGATTCCATGTACATTATAAATAAATAATCCGTCAATCGAGTCACTGCCATATTTTTCACGCGGGCAATTAATTTTATCCATCATTTTCATAGCCTTTCCACACATCTCCACATGCATTTTGCTCGCTTGTTTGGCTAGTTTGGCCCGGCTATCTGATCTTTTTTCCTCAACTTCTTTGCACTTTGATTCTGTTCTGTTCTGATTCGGTTCTGTTTTCCTCGTTCGTCGCTGAAGGGCCAGGATTAATCACTGATGCTACCTCTAGCGGGTCTTCATCACTGGACTCGATAGAACTGTACATGTTCTTGTGCAGATTTGCGGCATGAGCAAACTTATTGACTTTTCTTTCCTCAGAGGCACACTTGCGCGAGTAACGACTTTTATTTTCCTTGATTGTTGTGGACTTTCTTTGGGACTTGTTGGTTTCTGTCGTTTGATGGTGAAATTTGTGGACGTTTTGGTTTACAATCATTTGAATGCGTTTCAGGGCGGACTTCTTTGAGCTTGTCCCGAGGTAATATTCATTATTATTTTTCATTCTACAGCCAATCCCGTGCCATTCGACCGCTCACTTGTTCTTTAATATTATCGAGTACCTCTTCCCAACCAGAGGCACCAAATATTTTGTAGGCTTGCAGTACGATTTCCACCTCTGCGGCCGTCACTTTGCAACGACCTTGCTTTTTCTTTGCAGGTTCTATAACAAGGATTGTAAAGGAAAGAGCATTAAAAGAGCATGCCGAAGAAACACGTTTTTAAAACGGACCACGATATATTCACTAGTACAAATTAATATACCTTCTGGCAATTCTTCCTGGTCACTTTTGCCGTCAAAATCAACTGGCCTCCAGAACTGACAAGCCAATTGTTGTCTTGTGATCGTGGTCAGTGCAGGTCAGAGGGAGATCAAAAGGGTGCTCAATTTATAGCAACGCGAAAGATGGGCGGACTCGTACCTGACGGTCGAGCTTTGACAAATTGTTTTTACACTTTTTCACACTTTTACGCTTTTGTTCCGTGCGACCTTTAAAAAATGGGGGGGGGGGGGGGGGTTCACAGGCCCATCATTAATTTCACACCTTTCGACCGTGAAGTGCTAATTGCAGAGGACATTTAGTCGTCGCACGTTGTTGCTTGTCAGTTGTTTGTATTCTGAGGATGAATGGCAACTGAGCTCATTATTGTCTGGCTGCTTTAATTTGTAGCTGAAGTTCCTTTTGAATGGTAGCAAATTAAAACCGGCAACTTCAATGTCATTTAGTCTTGGAGCTGACCCTATCTTTTACATTTATCATCATGCCTGGAAGGTACCCGAGACAACTCCTTGAAGTTTGCTTTATGCTACTGACGTTACTTACAGCAGTCCCACCACCATTTGCTGATCACCCCGTTCAACTACGAAACCTTGTCCAATGTGTACTCCCTGCTTTACTACTACTGACGTTTATGCAGCTCCCTCCTCCCGATAATCATTTACTTCCAATAATGCAAGGTCTCGATCACACATTTCATGGTTTTGTCTACGGAGTGAAATATGAAACAAATCATATATAGACTGCGGAAATGAAATCAAATGAAGAATGACGATCCTCGCAGTTGTGAACGCAATTTATGCAATATATCATATATGATTCATTTCACATTTCACTCACACTCATTTCTTTCACGGGAACATATGAACCCACAACTGACCTGCTCCCAACGTCACTGGCTTCATAGCTCAGTTGGTAGAGCATCGCACCGGTAATCGCGAGGTCACGAGTTCAAACCCCGTTGGAGTCCTGAATTTTTTTCAGGCTTCTTTTCCCAATTGCATAAATTGCGTTCACAGCTGCGAGGATCATTCTTCATTTGAATAATACACAGCGTTGTTCCAATTCTGTGGAGATTTTTTGAGAATCAGGTTTCCTTGCCAAGCATTGAAGAGTGGAATGCCTTAAGAGGGACTTGGCCGTCTTTTCCGAATGCAGTTGGGTGTATCGACGGTACGCTGCATGAAATTTACCGACTTGAAGTAGAACCCCAGTGGGAATTCTACAGTGGACACCGCCATTACCATCTCATGAACACTCAGTTGATTGTAGACAGTCTTGGAAATGTTGTCTTTTTGCAGGCTGGTTTTCTTGGAACCACGAATGACGCTGGCAATTTCCTCTTCATGGAAAGAATCGGTCCTGGAACGAATTATGACATGCCCCATGGCGCGGTGTTGTTGACAGACAAAGATTATGGAGATGTCATGCCCTTTCGCGCTGCGCAAATTAGGCGTTTACCCAGGCATAGCCAAAGGCGAGCCAGACGATTTAATCGCCGGTTGTACGATGCCAAATTCTCATAGAGCACACAATTAAAAATTTGAAAACATACCAGGCGGTCGGTAGCATTTGGCGCCATTCCCGATGGTTTCAACCCATGGTCGTAGAGTTATGTACATTTTTTGCTCAGCGACATTTGGTCCTGTTCAGTGATACGATCGATTAGACCAGAAACCCTTATGGGTTTCTGATTAGACCGGTTGCGCCTAATTTAAAGAAGAATTACCACAAAAGGCAAATAATCCGGTAAATGGGGGCGAGAAATAAACCTATGTTTATAAATTTAAAAAAATGTCTCTCAGGTAAAAAAGCAAAAAGCGGAAAAGTGTATTGCTTGTGAGTAGTGAGTGTTTTCGTGCGTCCTTGTTTTTTGTGAAATTTGCATATTTCGTGGTACTTGCCATTATAGTAGAACATTAGCATATGGAGTAGGGTTACGCGAAATATCTCTAATAGGGAGTTTAAGAAACGAGGACGGTGACGGCAACGAAGACGTCATTTCAAAATATAACTTCTCTTTATTGTAGCAATTTGCGATTATTCCAATTTGTTCAACTTGTAAAATGTCGGTGAACTATCCAGGAACTAATTAAAATTTCTATGAACGGCGTTAAAGTAAAGAAAAAGAAAGAAAAATTTGCCATCATGTGCTCACATTCTCGCCAAAACCTAAAACTTGGTCATTTCACGTTGTTGTTTTGCAGAGGACGGTAAAGAAATGTACCAATATGTAAAACACACGTGCAGAGCTATTGTTTTTGCTCACTGAACCCATTGATTGTTTTGTGACGTTCTCGTTGACGTTCCCGTCCTCGTTTCTTAAAATCCCTAGTGTTCGTTGGCATAACTCCCAAGCGATTCTTAAGGAAGGTTTTGGTATTTTGGTGCATAAATTTTTCTTGCTTGCACAAAGCATATTTGTTGGAACTTCACTCACGGGCACGGCTTTCAAAATACCAGGTGCCCGGCAGTCGGAAATTCTCAATGTACTTTCACGAAAATCTTTCTCGGAATCTGCTGAGTCTACTCGATTTCTATGTAAAGTTATAAAGAATACTACTTCAATGTTGGATGAAAATGTTTGATCTAGATCAAACATGGAAAGCCATTTAAGAATAATGCAATGTTGAGAGAGGTGGTTAAACGGTCAAACACGATGTTGGGTGAAAATTTTTGATCGTTTTTGATTGTTAAATTTGTTTTCGAACAAACATATGCGTCGTGTATTGCTTTGTCGTAATGGTTTGAGGTTTTTGAACCGTGGTCAATCCCTGTTGACTGCTCTAAACATAAAATATTGGCGCCAGGAAAGCCAGGCGAAGTTGCTCAATACCAAAAAAAAAAATTAAAAATAATAATAATAATAATAATAATAATAATAATAATAATAATAATCGTGGAGCTCCGCTTTTAGGCTTGTCTAAATCTATATATTATCCACGTTTGAAAACAAAATTTGGAAGCTAGTAATTATTTCGAATAATTTAACATACACTTTTTGTAGGAGTGGAGGCTCCCTTTAATATAGCTATGTATATATGAACTATGTACTAATAGGTATATATTTTGTATGCAGTTGTCCCCGGCAAATACACAAGTATCTGTAGTCCGTACACAAGTGTATACGGATTCTGATGCGCCGTGGCATACTTCGTGACAAGTATATGTCCTTACATTGCCCTTGTATACTTACAACCTACAGCATTTATAAAGGCCTGTATACCGATTCTTAGTGCAGCGCTTTCCCTATAACCACGATCCAGAAAACCAGGCCTTTGGGTGAGCTTGTGCTGATAGAAATATATAGTTTCTTTTGCAATTGGTTTTGTTTCTAGAAAATTACAGGACGTTAACCTATTTCCCATGATCTTGCTTTAGGAATTTGATGGAAATACTGATCGAGACACCGTTAAATACCAAGAACTAAATCCACCGGTCAGGGCACGTTATTTCCGTTTTCGACCAACAGCCTGGTACAGAGGGATATCCATTAGGGTGGAACTGTACGGTTGTCAAGGTAATAAGAATGGCCTTATTTGTTTCCAGTTTCCATGTTTTACCATTTCTGATACCTATGGAACCATTGTTTCTGTGACGGGTAGGGTGGGGTAAAGAGAGCTAGTGGGTATTGCGCATGAATGTATGAAAAGGGGAGGAGGGGTGGGGTCCCTTTAAAAAAGGGGGATGGGGATGATATATATATATATATATATATATATATATATATATATATATATATTTTTTTTTTTTTTTCTGTTTTCTTTGTAAAAGAGGCATTTCTTGTGTTTTATTTTTCAAATAATGATCGTGCCTGTGCGACTTCTTATAACAGTTACAACTTTGCGTATTTTCGACACTCTTAGTTATACAATTGGTTTCCAGGTCTGATTCAATCTCTGTACCTCAGGAATTCGATCAGAAGAATAAATGGTTTATTACAGAAGTAAATCATCCCGATTCTCTTCTGTTTATTAACATTAAAAGGCACTGTGAAATTACCAATTCTCCGGTGTCTGATAAGGGAGGACAGTTTTGGTTAAAAAAAAAAAAAAAGAAGAAGAAGAAGAAGAAGAAGAAGCTGGCTGGAGCTATGCGAACTGACGAAGAAGCCTTCTTCAACTGACGAACGCGTGAGAAGGAAAACTTAATTGTCTGCATGGCATCTTGAATGCGATTTCTCTAAGCCACCTCAGGTGCTTTACGAAAATACACACGGTAGGGAGATCGAGCGATAAAAGCTTCCCAACAGGCGGTAAATGGTTTCTACGAAGGTGGCGTAAAAACATTCATTTAAAGGCCGATGTTTCTCTATTGCACAAATAACCCCTGCTCAATTGCCCACGATTTAAGAAGGGCCCAGAAGATCTAAGGTTTTAGGTTGCGACTTTAGTGAGGAAGATCGGCCATAACACTTAATTAATGCCCACCCGATGGTGTATTGATGATAATGAAGATAATTGGAATAAAACTTACAGCAACGATCAATTTTTAAATGTGGAATTAGTGCTTATTCTAGTGATAGTGGAATTGATAAAGTTAGAGGACGTGGTAGTGGCAGTATCGGTGTAAATGCTAGTAATGGTAGAAGTATAAGTATTGGTGGTGGCAGTAGCGATGACATAGATAGGGAAGGTAATGATGATAATTATAGCCATCCCCACAGTACTGCATAGCATGGCATTGTCAGCATTAAAATGAAAAAATATATATATGCCTATAAGATCATATACTCTTGTTATCTTAACATATTTAGCTTGTAATAAAGACCTCGGCATGGAAAGTGGTGCAATTTCTGACGAACAAATCAGTGCCTCGTCTGAGATGAATGCCAATCATAGCGCTAGCCTGGCAAGACTACACTACCAAAAACATATCGGGGAAGGAGGAGGATGGACAGCTGATATGAACGATGAAAAACCTTGGCTCCAAGTTGACCTAAGCATTCTGCGCATCTCCGTGGCGCGAGTAGCAACGCAAGGACGAAGTGGTGACAAATATTGGGTAACCAAATTTAAACTTCAGTACAGTAACGATGGAATAAAGTTCGAGAACTACACGGAGAAAGAACAAAACATAGACAAGGTGACCTAGAACTATATGTAAATGTAAGCATTAATTGTTTTAAAAAATTCATATATGTACAAGATAATCGTTCTGAACAGGTAATCTTTTCTCTGGCCGTAAACATATAGCCTTAATTAAACCAATCCCACATATGCGCAAGGAAAAACGCAAGTACTAGTCCTGTAGCAAAGATTCGGTTTAAACTAAACATGGTTAAAACCTTAGAGTTACAAAGGAACGGAACAATTTGCTTATGCACTGTGTTATCTAAAGAGGAGAGTATACGTAATGGACATCTATACTGTGAAGAAGTAGCCTTAATGCAAGGAGTATAATTTCAGGATGTTTAACAGCTAAATGTCCGCTGAGAATTGCTTAAAAGTACAGTGGATCCATGTTAATACGGTCACTGATGGGCCAAAATAAATTTGCCGTATTAACGGAGTGGCCGTATTAAAAGGGTGGGATCAAAATCCACGACTAAAGGGCGCTATTTATCAAATAAATTGCTTTAGCACTCCATGGAAAACTACAGTCTTTTTATCCTTAAATGGTTTGTTTAATAAAGAAACGCTTAAAAATTCACACAGTAGATACAACACTTTTAAAAAATCTGAAGTGAAATTTCACTCAGTAGATAAAACAATTTTAAAATTCTTAAGTGTACAGTACTATCTGAATCTCAGAATATAGATGAAACTTAAAATTCAGCAAAAGAGAACCACAGACCAAAGAACACCGAGAGAAGAAAGAGCATGAGACATTTTAATTTCCTAACCGGAAGACACAATTGACTTTGTGATGAAAGCACGATGACTTAATCACTCTGCAATTTGCCCAAGTGGATGTTAGCGTCAAGAATGAAAACAGGGAGAAGTGTTGCTTACGTTGTAACAGTGATGTAATGTAAATCGACTGTTTGACTACCAAGTAAATGACAATGATCAATGAAATTGACATGTCACGGGCGCTTTGGTTTTCTAAATTTAGCATAAGTGGCCGTATGAACGGGGTGAAATTATAAAGGATTCTACTGTTTGGGATTTTAAAATGTGGTCGTCGGCCGCATTAACGGGTGACCGAATTAACGGGGATTTTTAAAAGAAAATGTCTGGCCGTTTTCCCGAGACAAAAAAAAAATGGCCGTATTAACGAGGTGAACGTACTACCGAGGTGCCCGTAAGGCGGGGTTCCACTGTAGTTAAGAGATGAGGTGATGACTTGAATTATGACAATTGCTGAGCTTCATTCGTAGAAACCCAACGTTAACACTCTTGGTGACTGGGTAGTCACTAGAGAAAAAATAAACATGGTTTGGTACACGAGTCTGAGGGGGCGTGGATCTGTTCTTGCTTTAACGTCACAAAGTGCTTTGCATCCATATTTAGGCTCTATTTACAAGCAGGTAGGGTAACCCTACTGGTAGAAGTTACCCTAGCAGGAGGGTTACCCTAGCGCTCCCACATTTATTAATTTTTTTTTTTTTTTCATCGACCCTGGTGCTAGGGTAACCAGAGCATGCGTGCTGACGTCTCCTATTCCCTTTGGTGCAAAAAAGGAACTAAGAGATGTCTGCACGCAGGCTAGGGTAACCATAGCTGAGCGCTAGGGCACCCAAGTACCAGGTGCCAGGGTAACCCTATCTGCCTTGCAAACGCTTTGCTAGGGATAACTCGCCTACCCGGGACAATTTTTTTGTTTCCAGACCCTTTGAATGTTGACAACAAACGGCCATCGTGGCGGACAGATTACAACGCGAGGCTCTTTGCGTTATAACCGAATCTTCGTTTTCTGTCAGAAACAGAAAAAAAATAAATAAATAAAAACAGTTTTAGTGTATCCTTCCCTCGAATAATTTTATCCACCACTGTTATCTGTACGACCAAGTTTTCTTCGTAAACCTCCTCGTCAAATCAATCTACCGTTTCACATGTTGCATTTAAAGCAAGTGATGTATTATATTCCGGGGCCGCTTTTAATATTACAACTTGTTGTCGTTGTCTAGAAATAAGAAGGTAACATAATAGCATCCCATGACACTCGAAAGCAGAATAACATGCAGTGCAGACAGGAGAATCGAAGTACTTAGTAGAACTCTTCTCTTGTCGGCCATTTTGTTTGTGATTAAGTTGCCCCGGGTGGTAGGGTAACCTGTGAAATTGTGATTGTAAACCCGAGTTATCTTTGGCCCTTTTGCTAGGATAACCCGAGCACTCGGGTTGCCTCCCTGCTTTTAAGCAGGCCCTTAGAAAACCTTACCGTGATGCAAATCAGTTTGTGACGTCAAATCAAGAATAGACCCACGTCCCACACTAGCTCACTAATATATTAAAAGTCATAAAATGCCAAGATATAGATTTGTTAAAAAGTAAATCAATCAATCAATCAGTAAACGGGGGTTTTAAGTGCAATTCAATTTAATACCCAAATTACTGAGATAGCTGGTTTGATTTAAGTTCGCCCTGTGGTATCTACTTTAAACTTTCTGAAGCTTCAACCTTTTGTCTGGACATAGCGTTCAGCCGTCTTATAGATTAATAAAGGTTTCTGATAAAAATAAGATCTAGAGTGCGAACATTTTATAATTAAAAATATCCGATAATCATAAGATAGGTAAGCATCAACTGTCAATGTTATCTTAATTATTGATGTTGTGATGTGCTATCTTCCTATTGCAGGAATTTCCTGGAAACACAGACAGCAACTCTGTCGTTTATCATGATCTCAATCCACCAATTAGAGCACGCTACATCCGCTTTCGGCCAACAGCCTGGCATGGTGGCGTATCGATGAGGGTGGAGCTATATGGCTGCAACGGTAAGCAGAAAGTTTTGAGTATCTGATTGCTTGATCAATCGAACGATTCCTTGACTTCGCACCAATGTTTGAATGATAGATAGATTGACTAATTGGTTGATTGACTGACTTATGTGAGACTTAAATTTCTAAATCTGTTTCCAAAGAAATTAATTACCGCATTTTTAACCAGTAAAAACTAGATATATCAAAACTTAGAAAGCACATACCATAAAACAATCGAGAGTGATTAAATTTCAGTGGGGAACTTTTAAACACAGTAACGTGCGGGTTATCTAGATACGTTTCTCTTTCTAAAGGTATCTGTAAAGCCAGGCTTTCACTTAGCGATACAAGCACAAGCGCAAGCACAAGTAGCTTATGCCAAGTGAAAACGAACGTCGACGTCGTTTTCACACTACGCAAGCGAACGCAAGCATAAGCGCAAGCACAAGGAAAAGGAAAAATTGATCCTTGCGCTTGTGCTTGCGCTTATGCTTATGCTTGCGTTAAGCCCGTTCTGACGGTGAAATAAGCGCTCTTGTGCTTGCGCTTATGCTTGCGATTGTGCTTGCGGCGCTAGTGAAAACCAGGCTTAAAAGTTGTTCAATCGACTCTTCCCCTTGTCCAAAACCAAAATATTACCTGCTAATGCATCAGTTAATGCGAAGGGCTGATTAAAATAGTTTTGTTCATTTGAATTAAGCATAAGAGTTTGCGGCGATGATTTAAAGAGAAAGTGCGTTAATTATGTGATAGTCGACCGTATCATATAGAAAATGATTGATCAAACAAAATAAACTTTTTCCGACAATTTCTTCCACTCGGTGTTTTTGAGTGGTAAACATCAAGAGCAACAATAGCATAGGCTAAATATCCTTAGGTAGAACATTCGGGGGATATTTTTCTGTGTTTTGTGATATCAAACAACATGCTTAAGCTTTTTCTTTATTTATAGAACTGCTTGGAAATTTTTAGCAATTCAGAGTTACAAGAAAATTGATGCAGCTTTTAGACAAAATGTTGTTCATTGTATTCCGTGTTCGATCAGCCGAATCTTATGGATTTCATATTTTAGAACTCGTTGACATGAAATACGTCCAAGCCTGTGTTCTGGCACGATATCCATCATGTGTAATAACCATATGCAGTCTTGCCAAAAAAAAAAAAAAAAAAAAAAAGGTTATAATTTCGATTGTTTGTTGTTCTTCTTCTTGTTGTTTTTTTTTTCTTGTTGTTTGTTTGTTTGTTTTTTTTGGAGGGGGAGTAGGGGGAAGGGGAAGGGGGTGTTGCTGTTGATGCGGGCAGTTTGATGGTCAAGTTGACAATTTGCGATGTTCCTTTGCTGGTGATGCGGGCAGTTTGATAATCAATATGCGATATTTCTTTTGAAATGTGTAGGGCCTTTGCGTTCGCTGAAAACGTATTGCACTAATTAAAAACATGCTAAAAATACCCTCACGTCCTGTGAAAGCTGCACACTCTTTCCCTCTTTTCGCAGAGGTAATTTTCCCAAAAATGGTCAACAAAAATGTAATTGACTACTTTCGATAAATGAATAAGGTAAGATTTAACTGTGCCAAAGTCCAATCATATCATCTACTTTCCTTAGTTTTTTTTTTTTTCAAACTTTTTGTTTTTGTAGATACCGCAGTTACCTCATGCCAGTCCCTCCGCAGCCTGTCTCCTTCTCCTCTCTCGGGTGTTTATTGGATTGATCCTGACGGTGGTTCCACAGCCAACAGATTCAAGGCTTACTGTGATATGGAAACTGACGGAGGTGGCTGGACACTAGTGTGGAGCTATCATTTTACTAGGTACCATGATTTCGACAGTTCATCAAACGCAGTTACGCCAAGACCGAACTGGCCAGGTAACAGTAATGTCCCTGTCTCAACGACTCCACCACTGAGCGAAACAGACTACAATGCCATGGACTTCGCGCTGTGGAAACAACTTGGCAGTGAGTTCCTGATCAAGAGCAACATTAACAATTGGTTGATTTGTCGTCCCGGAACTGGTAGTTTGGTTGATGGGCGGAATGGAAGCGTCAGCTGTGTGATCTTTAATCGCGTGACTGCTACATGTAGTGGGACGCCAGCACCTTTCACATTTGCGCAGAATAAGGGTTATCGTGGACCGGTGTTATACAGCACTGGAGCCTGGTATGAAAGCACTTACTACTATTTTGAAGGTAGCACTGTATCTAGTTGGCCTGTCCATGATCCTTGTGGATCGGGCCAGCTGAACCAATTGAAATATGTGGATAGCCCACATGGCAATATACTTGTTCGATAGTTTGATACTACTTTGAAACTAAACAATTTAAAAAGAAACCACTTTCCTTACATTCTGTAATTTTGAGGTTATACATATTGCACAGTCACAGACCACTGAAGGCAGAACAACGAGTCCTCCTGAAACTATGCTACTTCAGGGGCACCCAACGACAAGTTTCGGTATCTGTTCGGTGGAGGGTAGTTCACCTTAGGCTTTCGGTGTCGATTAAAGAGTGCACTCGGAATTTCATATCTGAAACGTGGCGTAAAAGATTCGCAATGGGGAATTCGCTGCCCCTGAGGTTTTCGGAAAAGTGTATTTGCTGTTTTTGGCAGTCAAAAACGTCAGCTAAAATTTTCGGAAAGAAAAAAGTTCAGCTAGCATTTTCTCAAAGGAAGATTTTTGTTACCTAATAGTCTCGGGAAATGAAGATTTCAGCTACGGAATCCGAACAGATCGAATTCTTATAGCTAACGGAAACAATACTTTAAACAGACTTAAAATACCGTAAGGTACTTCAAAATGCCTTTCTATACAGCTTTTGGTTGATTTTGCTCGTTGGGTGCCCTGGCTACTTAACCAACCTAGATCGAGATTGCGTTAGAAATATATCTTTAATTGGGCAGGATTTTGCTGGAACGATCGCTTCTTCAAGAGTTTTATGTTAGCTGTAATTTTACTTTTTGCTTTCAAATCACAAACCAACATCATCCCCACATATGCAAGAATATAAAATGATTGAATATGTGACTGATCATCGCAGTTAGGAATCGAATGGAATGAATGGACAATATTTGTCACTTCCACATCTCTCATAATACATTCTGTTTGCACCCGAAATTTTTGCATAAGTGTTGTTTTCAATTTATCTCGGGAAGATTGTCCCAAGAGAACTGGCAAACAATCGTTATGTAAAATGCAGACAGGCAAAGTGTATTATGAGAGATATGTGAAGGGACGAGTTTAGTTTATTGTCTCAGACAATAAACCATCTGAATTTAATTAAAGGACGAAGAAGGGTAATGTTTCAAAACATCTGTTAGGGTACATGGTAAAACTACGTGATAAAACTTCATAACGTATTTTGCCCTTCTCCACTTTCTGCTTCCGTACAAGATTACCTCAGGGCTAATGCTGCGTTGCACCATACCCCGAACAGTGTTGTTGGACGCTTGTAACATTGCCGGATGCCGGTTGCACACTCCCGTAATCTCTCCCTTTACCTCCTCCTATAAAAGTGGCAACTAAGATTTCGTTAAGGCTGAATTTAAGCTCTTGGTAACTGTTTAAACAATTGAGAGATTCAAAATTAAAAAAAAAAAAAAAAAAAAAAAGATAATCAACACGCTAAATTATTTTGTTTTGGATAGACAAAATGTATCATTTAACGCTTTCCCGACAGTCAAACCAACTAATCTTTAATTTTCAGCTTTACATTGTAATCTCTAGGAATTACAATTCCGGGTTATAATCGGGCAAAATCATGACATTAGATTTCACTTTGATTAAAAAAAAAAGTTTAAATTAAATTATATTAACCCCAGCTATACAATGTTGCGCGTAGAATTTTACGGATTAAACATGTTAAAGAGGGTAGACACGTTGTAGCACTTGCAAGAGTTAGCTTCGTTAAGCTGCGTTGTTTTAAATCGAAAGAAATGTAGGCAAATATGGCTAAAGATGCAAATAAATGACATTAAGGGACGGACCATTAGAAAAAACCGGAGGGGTAGGGGATTTTCGATGCATTTTTATATTTTTGAGGCCCACTTCTCTGCAGGATTTTTTTCCTCTGCATGATTTTTTTCACAAGTCTCCCATGCAGGAATTTTTTTTTTGGGGGGGGGGGGGGTGGGGGAGGGATTGGGGAGTGTCACCACCGTCCTTTTTTTTTTTTTTCTAATGCTCCGTCCCTAATTTTGTTGCATTCGTGCGCAGAAGCAGAGGAATTTTATTTATCGGAGAATGGAGACAAACTTGGCCTACTCTAATTACTTCTACATGCTCGCTTTTTTTTTTCTTATTATACAAGTGTATGTGTGTTGATTTGAAAGCTAGCAGCAGAAAGGGGTCAGATCGACTAAAACCTGCACTAAAACGGCATAGGGAGCGAATGGCAAACTCGTGGATAGGTGTTTTGAGAAGCATGGGAGATGATGGTGCCGTATTTTAATAAAATTAGCCAATGGAGTTGATGGATTTTGGTACTTTATCCAAGTGAATATAATTCATAATTATATATTTTGCAGCTGTTAGAAGTCGATTTGAGGAACATTTAATAACGGCACGTAACTTAAAGACTGTATAACTGTAAAGAGTGCAATAAAGTGAGAACATAAAAACAGAGAGGCAGAAATTGGTACTTACTAAGCACATTCTTATTTAGAACGACAATAAGCCGACTAATTTATTACTTTTTTTTTTGTCGGGTAAACAGAGGGAAAAAACTGAAGGATACAGAATTGCATTTAACGACTATTATAGCAACAAAGCGGGAAAGCGAAAATGAAAAATCCAAAACCTTTGTAATGTTTTCAAAGAATTCATGTGAGACTACGAAATCGTTAAAATAAATTGCCTTGGAGTAGAATCACGTCTGTTCGATTTATCTAAACAAACGGCTGGGCGACAAAGAGCGAAGTTAAACTCTTGCACATCCAAGTTGACTCAGGGGTAGCTAGTCGGGATGGGACGAAGGATTCACGCGCAAATTTGGAATTAGCGAAAACTTACAAGGTGACAGCCCCTCTTGCAAACTTTCTAGTCTAATCCCGCCAGTGAAGTCTTCGTCCCAACCCGACTATCAGCCGCTGGGTCTCCGAAGATGGTTAAAGGTAGAAAATGCACCTTGAAGCTTAAAACAACAACAACAACAACAACAACACAAACAAAAAACAAAACATGTTGTTCCTCTAACCCATGTGTAATCCAAACGATATATAATCCCTAGATTTTGAGGATTAAGTTCTTATATAATAAACACTTCATTTAAAACAATAATTCAAGTAAAATAGACTGGCATCAAATCGTGATTTTGTGCCTTCCGTGCGACTTCGGAATTCTGACAATCCAGTGACAGCAGCTCTCGTGACATCACTGGTACAACGAAGAAGATCAAGAATTAATGCAACAATTAATACATCACAGAAACCAGGGCATCTAGCCATGAAATAATGGGAGAAGCTGGGCCTCAAAGCAGTAGAGCTGTTTAAAGTATCAAAAGGGAAATATAAGAAGTCAACCATGTCATTGCAAACAAAGCCTGGTATGCCTTATTCATTTAAATGCCCATGCATACATCTTATTCCAAAATGGCGGCCAATTTATTATTTTTTTGTTTGCATGTTAATTTGCCCTCGTTGCCTCTTTTTCACTTCAAAATTATTTTGTATTTTGTACATGTTAAAGAGGCAAAGAGGGCTAATTAACATCCAAACAAAAGATTAATAAATTGGCCGCCATTTTTGTATAAGGTGTATATCGCGTAACTTCTCTTCAAAAGAACTGTATTTGACCTTGTGCATAATGAAATTATAACCTTAAGAACAGGGTTTGAAACTGATCTAACCTTGATTGTCTTCATATATGAGACTTTTATTATTGATTCCGTTGCCCTGCTTGACACTTGAACCAAGTTGCAAACTTTTAACATGTAAAAAGTACGACGTTCGAGATCGGCAAAACATGCCTGGCTGGTCTTTTGCATCTCATCTTTCCAAGAAATTCTAGTTTTATCCCGTTTCTATAATTCTCGCTAAGTACTAAACAGATAACTGGGTTACAAGCGCTGTTCACATGCCCCAAGAAAATCCTGAGAAAATGAACTGCGCACGATATAACACTGATACCGCAAATCTCCTCCAGTGGCATCGCGGTGAAATATAATAACCAGCAAAGGAGAAAAGCTGTGGTGACCGTAAGCATCATTCTTGAGACTTTCTCGTTGATAGCTAAACCTCGATCCCTTAGCTTGTAGCATTGCTGATCAACCCTTGCCTACGCTTTAGAAGGATGAATATTGCGCTATACAGCGTTGCTATGGAGAGGAGACGAAGACCGTAGAAAGTGGTGAACATAAACGTGTGGTATACTTTCTGGTTTCTTCAGTTGGAAAGCTAAAACAGTGAAACCAAAAGCAACCAAGCCCTCCGGAAGACAAACGAGGGTTGGGAGGGTTGGCGCAGTGGTGAAAGCACTCGCCTTCCACCAATGTGTCCCGAGTTCGATTGCCGGACTCAGCGTCATAGGTGGGCTGAGTTTGTTGGTTCTCTACTCTGCTCCGCGAGGTTTTTCTCCGGGTACTCCGGTTTTCCCCTCTCCCGGCCTCAAAACCCAATTTCTCCCACACAGCCCCACACGCTTGCAGCCTTAAATTGTAACCGTGTATAAATAAAGTTTCTTTACCTTTTTTACGAGCTGTCTTTATAGCGTACAGCATTGGAGATCGAGCAGCCAGTGACACTGAAGCCAGATGCCAAATAGAGGGGTATCGAATAGTCTCTACGAGCATTTGCGAGCATGCGAGCACTGCGTTTTATTTTGCGAGCACGCACAGTGATCAAATTTGTCTTGCGAGCAGCGAGGACATTAGAAAAATGCAACTGGCGAGAAGCAAGAACTTCGTAAATTCTTCTCTAGGTTCTGCCGGCAGCAAGCTAACTTAGGTGCATATTTAACTTTTTTTAGCTACAATTTACTTGACTATGGCGATGTCAGATCAGAAAGCTTTCGCTACTTTGGCCACCGCTCACATATGAAATTATTCCTTAACGGCTTAACACTTCTTAATGCTTTATTATTGCCATTCCTTTGCCTTTTAAATCGTATTTAAATACCTTTATAGTGTGAATAAATAAAAGAATTAAGAATTGAATTCAATGATAGGGAAATTAGTTTTCCAAGGTTAATAACTGACTGAAAACTCAAAGCAATGTAGTTTAATTTAGGAGTTTCGAGGAGCTAACACGGGTCAAAATAAACCTGGACTGAGACCATTCTCAACCATTCAGATCTCACTGGCAGTAATGACCGGTCGAATAGCTTTATTGTATTTCGAAGTCGTCTTTATATTTCACTCCCTGCATTCGCAGGTCACTGGCAGCTGTCGAAAAATTCGTAAATGAAATGTCTGAAAAATTCGTAAATGCGTCACTTTCATTAAAACTTCACTGATGCATGTAAACTACACTGCCACTTGACTGCCATATTCAAAGAAGTTCAGTACCACGTAGAAACGCATTTATTTTTTGTACCAAAAAAAAAAAAAACACGAAAAACGATTTACCACTTTTCGCTAACTTCCGAGCAATCGGCCGAGGAAATTTCAACGAAAATTTGAGCATGTGAGAAGTTGCAAAAACATTGCGAGCGCTAGCAAGCGAGCACTTGTCAAAATTTTGCGAGCAAATCGAGCAAAGGTCAAATTTTGCGAGCTCTTGACAATTTTAAGGGAACATTCGATACCCCTAAATAGCAATGCTAAAGAAAGCTTCGTTGATAACACCACTCGCATTGGGAAGGCTATTACCAAGAACCGGCTTTCAAATGCTATGATAACAATGGACAAGATGGACACGCAGATGAAAATTTCCTGGGACAGAGACAATCAATTCAATCCAATTTATTTACGCTCGATAGCGTGAACAGTGGTTGCCCAATCTTCTTAGCCGGGGACCCATGTATTGAAAGTTCGAGCATTCCAGATCACGGAGAGACAAAGTTTTCCAGATGATGTGTTCTATCAGGTCCCGCCCACTTTCAATTCTAAGCCGCCAACAATTCACGCCACTATGCGGGGCGTGTACACTAAGGTGACCAGAAAGTCTGCGAAGACCATGTTCATCACGCAACAATTTATAGTATTCCTCGTGATCTTCTTTTATTTTTTTATTTTTGTTTTTTTGAAAACAAAGGCTAAAAGGAAGTTTCCCCGACAGAAGTAGCCAGCCATTACAACATTGTAAACACAACGGTCATGAGCTCATTCAGGGCAACGCTATTAAAGAACATAAAACATAAATAATGAGGCACTACAACGTTATTGTTCTCGACGCTGCTGTTATTGGTAAGATTTGCACTGAAGCTCAAGTTCTCCCTCATAACTAGACCTTGCCCTTATTAATATGAGTACAATGCTAGCAAGGTTTGTGAAATTTCCGCTTACTAAAAATTATTACATTGAAAGCCTTTTTGCTTTAAGTACATTATGAAAATCGGAGGCTTTCAGAGTGAACACATAACGCGCTCTAAAAAAAGCCACCTACCAACAAGCATGCGAATAAATGCAGCTGTACACTCGTTTGGATCTGTCAAAAAGAAGCATATAGGGGAATAAATGGAGTTGAGAAATGCCAGTCAGAATTTTTTTAACCTGGATCAAAATTTGTCCCCCCATTGATCACACAAAATGATAACAAAGAGAAAAGAAACAAAGAAACGACGGAAGAGGGAGAAGAACACACAATTTAATAAAAAGAGAGAAAATATGAAAGAAACAAGCAATCAATTGAGCAAGGAAGGAGGGAGGAAAGGACGGAGAGAGGAAGACAAGAAGTAAGGAAGGAAGGAAGGAAGGAAGAAAGGAAGGAAGGAAGGGATGGAGGGAAGGAGGGAGGGAGGGAGAGAGGGAGGGCGGGAGGAAGGGAGGAAGAAAGTCAGGGAGGACTGCAGGAATGAAGGAAGGAAGGAAGGAAGGAAGGAAGGGAGGGAGAGAGGGAGGAGGAAGGAAGTAAGGGGTGGAAGGGCGGAGGAGAAGGTAGAACACTCCTGGCATTGCCTTTTCAGTGCTACCCGTAACGCACTACTAGGGCCGAGCCAAATTGTCTTATTCATTGCTGCCCCTGGCAGTAATCCTCGGAACTGAGAGCTAGGCTACTTTTGCTGATCCTCATCCTAAGCTCAACATATGATGGCTTCTTTGTTAGTTAGCAAAGCTGAACATAGAACAGGGGATACTTCTTTGACCACACTCCTCAAAATTCTTGCAGCTATTTCCTTCTGCGTGAAACTATGACATAGACCGGTAGGAGTTGAAGCCAAGAAATAAAAGTAGCTCTATTCAGATTGAAAAAGAAAAGAGAATTTAACCTCAAGACACGACATTTAAGGAGGCTCACTTCAGTTTATTTTTCTTGTTATTTTCTTTATTTATTTTTTGAGGGGGGAAGGGGGAGGGGGGCCCTTTGGAAATCAACATTTCGTATAAAAGACAAGCTTCGATTTTCTTGCCACTACAACATATTTTTAACCTATGATCAAGGTGACGAGGCCGTAGGCAGAGCTGGCTAAAATCAGCTGCTCGAGATTGAGTAGGAGAATTGTTTTATAAGAGTAGTATTCAGTTGAGTGTCGAAAGTAATTCGCGTTTGCTTCTGTTGTGCGTTATTGTGCTCTGTGATTGGCTGGCAAAACTCGCGCCACAATCGTCACTTGCTCGTGTGCAGTTTCCCGCGCTTGGTTAATTGTTTCGAATTCTGATTGGTTCATCTGCTTGCGTCTGTGGTGATTGGCTAGCGTAATTACTTTGGTTTTGGTTGTACGACACTGAATTGAAAATCGTTTCATTCACCACACTGATCACAAACGACACACTTTACGGAACAGAAAATCTGGAAAAATACGCCAATAGACCTCTTTAGCTTTTATGTTTTGTTTTCCCAATGTAGGTCATGTGATGTTACCCTAAAGAACTCTTTCTTTGAAATATTGTTTGTAGATGAAAGTTACTTTATTGGCCTATATCTTGGAATGTTTTGTTTCTTAGCACACAACAGGGAGACAGAATAGTTAATAGCTCAGGCATTTAAATTCACCAGCTAATTTTAAAGTTCACAAAAGCAGGAAGACTCGAGCAACTTATGAGGAACCAGTAGCATGGTTTCTGTTAAAGGCTTTGTTTTTCTGGCTTTTATAACGATTAGACTGGGCTCAATTAAGTGTGCCAGTGAGTAGTGCCTTCAATTTTATTTGTTAATTTTGTGATGTTGCCCAGTTCGTAAATAGGGTGTAAGTTTTTAGCTAAAATATAGCAAAAGCAGCACTTTATATATGATATAGTCCAATCAAGACTTAAGACTAGTATCTTTAAATTATGCAAAAGGGCTTGCGTTTCCTATAACACGTGTCGTCCAAATAAGACTTGCAGGCCTTAAAGTGCCCCTAACCCCAATTTTTTTTTCGCCTAGATAAATCTACTTATCATTCGAAGTATTTCGCCGAAAGAATTATTGGATTTGGTGTGAATCCTCGATTTTTTATGGACAGCCAAAGTCTCATTCAATTTGTTGCGCGGCCGAGTAAAAGGGAGTCTGGGTCCAACGAGGTTGGTGACGTCATCCCGATAACGATTGAAAGATAGCTTCTCAGTCAATCTAGGTTTTTGCAAGCGTTTGTTGGGGTCATCGAAGCACATATTGGAGGGTAAAATCCTGGCAGTAGTCAAAATTGTGTTGGAATCATGTCCTCCTCGTCCTCGGAGTCAGAGTCGGACTATGTGTAGGGTGAAGACCAAATTAACTTCATTTTGGAAGCGGAACTAGAACGGAATCGGCGAGGTGCTCGAAGGAGCTCATGGTTATGAAGACCAGGAATGGACAGCAAGATTCGCAGAAGAAGACGAAAAA
>JAEMWC010000857.1:0-15000 GCA_016490735.1 Pachyseris speciosa
CGACCTGCCTTATCAAAACGAATATGTATGTATGTATGTATGTATGTATGTATGTATAGTATGTATGTATGTAAATGTTATGTATGTATGTATGTATGTATGTATGTATGTTATGTATGTATGAATAGTATGTATGATGTATGATATGTATGTATGTATGTATGTATGAATCAAATGAAGAATGATCCTCGCAGTTGTGAACGCAATTTATGCAATTGCGAAAAGAAGCCTGAAAAAATTCAGGACTTCACGGGGTCGAACCCGTGACCTCGCGATTACCGGTGCGATGCTCTACCAACTGAGCTATGAAGCCACTGACGTTGGGAGCAGGTCAATTGTGGGTTCATATGTTCCCATGAAAGAAATGAGTGTGAATGATATATGAAATGAATCATATGAACTGCGGAAATGAAATCAAATGAAGAATGATCCTTGCAGTTGTGAACGCAATTTATGCAATTGCGAAAAAGAAGCCTGAAAAAAATTTCAGGACTTCAACGGGGTTCGAACCCGTGACCTCGCGATTACCGTGTGCGATGCTCTAACCAACTGAGCTATGAAGCCACTGACGTTGGGAGCAGGTCAATTGTGGGTTCATATGTTCCCATGAAAGAAATGAGTGTGAATGATATATGAAAATGAATCATATATGAACTGCGGAAATGAAATCAAATGAAGAAATGATCCTTGCAGTTGTGAACGCAATTTATGCAATTGCGAAAAGAAGCCTGAAAAAATTCAGGACTTCAACGGGGTTCGAACCCGTGACCTCGCGATTACCGGTGCGATGCTCTAACCAAACTGAGCTTATGAGCCACTGACGTTGGGAGCAGGTCAATTGTGGGTTCATATGTTCCCGTGAAAGAAATGAGTGTGAATGATATAGAAATGAATCATATATGAACTGCGGAAATGAAATCAAATGAAGAATGATCCTCGCAGTTGTGTTATGTATGTATGTATGTATGTATGTATGTATGTATGTATGTATGTATGTATGTATGTATGTATGTATGTATGTATGTATCTGGTTGAAGATGGTATGGGTGCGGTAGCACGGGTTTTTGAAAAAAAATGGGTAGGGCACGGTGGTCAGACCCCCGGAGACAGTCACAAACGCTGAAATGAAAAAGGAATTGTTTAATGGTGGGTCAACGTCCATCAAATGCGTAATATACAATATTTGCAATGGAAAGTCTGTGGTCGTAAGATGCATACCGACAAGCGGATAAAAAAGTGAAGTGGTTGCAATGATGACAGCGCAGGAAACGTTGTTGAACCACTAGCGTTTGAAGTGTTCGCAAATGGTCACACCGGCGTCGGATGCGTGGGGAATACATACACGTCTGTTCAACACTGGAATAGCGAAACATGTTTATTGAAGCGATGATTGTGAATCGGAGTTTGTCTTGCAATGCGTAGATGGTACGAGTGTCGCAATGTCTGCATAACAGCAACCCAGTTCGCACACCAATGCGCGCAGATTACTCTACTACCCAGGGTGCGTGGGAGTCTGTGACAATGGTCCGCTAGACATTAGGGAAAGGAATGGAAGTAGTCAATCTCTTGGTCAAAGAGTCGCAGTACGGATTCCGGAAACAGCGCTCAACCGAGCATGCAATTCTGGATATTGTAAACAAAATTCAATCAAAACATGGACAAGGGAATGTTCTCTGTGGTGTATTTATTGACCTTCAAAAGCATTTTGATACTGTCATCACTCTATCCTCCTTCATAAATTATCCAATTACGGCATCCGTGGTACATGTTAACGATTGGTTCTCCTCCTATCTGTCGAAATAGAATCCAAACCAAATCAAGTAGGTCCCCATGTATCTAGAAAGGAAAGTACCCTTTGCGGCGTCCCTCAGGGAGTGTACTTGGCCCCCTACTGTTTCTTATTATGTAAATGGACATTTACATGGCCCTGACAAGCTAACCTTTTACCTCTTTGCTGATGACACTAACCTATTATACGCTGATAAAAACCTAAAATCCCTCAAAACTATCGTCAACTGTGAGCTATTTAAGGTTGTCGGCTGGTTAATCGCTAATAAACTCTCGTTAAATATTAAGAAAACAAACTATATCATCTTTCATCCATATCAAAAATGCATTAATTATGACATCTGCATTAAAGCCATGATAGCCGCACCAAAACGTCTTTGATCTTGAACGTAAGGATCATGTTAAATACTTAGGGGTAATAATTGACAAACATTGATCCTGGAAACAACACATTAATTATATTGCTTTAAAAATCAGCAGAAATATTGGAATTATTTCTAGACTAAAGACATTTTGTTCCTTTAAAACACCTTTAGTATTTACAATTCTCTAATTTCTCCTTATATATCTTACGGCCTCAGTGCCTGGGGCCAAGCTTCCAAATCCCATTTAGATAAAATTCTTATACTCCAAAAGAGAGCTGTTCGCTTGATCTACTTTCTGCCTTTCAGAACGCATGCGATTCCATATTTCGCTCAATCTAACATCCTACCAATTACAATGCTCTACTTCAAACTCTCATCAATCTTAATGCTTGATATAACACTAACTCTGCACCTCAAAATATCTGCAATCTTTTTACTCTTACCCAAGACATACATCAGTATAATACCCGCTCAGCATCTTCTGTAACTACTTCATTAATCCTTCTAGGCTCAATCACCATAAAAACTCCTTTTCCATCGTGGGGCTAAATTTGGAACAGCATTCCCGAAAGCTATCGAAGTCTACCAAGCACATATTCAAAAAGAAAATCCAAGCATTACTATTTGTAACTTTAGAAACTCTAGACAGTTATGCTGACACTAGCACTCTTATTGCTGAAATAAAAAAGGCATCTTAATTACAATTCAATTTTAATTAGATTATTTTTCTTCGCTTTTTATCGCTTTGTTTTTCTTCTTTTTTTCCTCTTTTGACAAACAATGTATTCAAAATCGACAATGTATTCAAAATCGACCTTTTTTTAACGCCTTCAGATAGTAATTCATGTTTGTATGTCCTCAACACCGCCTGCCTAGATTAGCTCGCTATTTGCAGGCGGTGTTCATTGTAAGTAATTTTTTTGGAAGACTCAATAAACTCAAACAATAAACTCAAACTCAAACTCAAACTCAGCGGGTGGGGAGATGGAGGCAAGTGTGACCCACTCGTTCCCAGTACTGGGAATATATGGCTGAACAGAGGAGGGTGTGGGGCAAGATCTGAAACATACCGAGGCAAAATGACATTTTACCACCTTTAATCACATAAATGGTGCAAAGCGTAGGTACTGCGTGCACGCATGTGTTGACCGCAGTGGCTGAAGTGAGGGCAGATGATGATCATGACTTTGGCTGGGTTGACTGTGTACCCTTTGGTGGCGGGGCGCACATAGGACCAACAGACCATGGGAGCAATGAACATCTGCGGAGAGAACAGGCAGTCAATTGAATTGGAGGATATGGCGCATGGCGTGGCGGTGGGGTACGTATAGCCAGCGACCGCAGGCAAAGAAGTGGGGGCATATGACGATTCTGTCTTGGGTGGGGTGAGCGCAGTTGAATTGCAGCATGGGATCAATGAAAGTCTGCGGAAAAAACAAGGCAAAGGGAAGGAGATGAGAGGCATTTAATAATCTACATGCGTGACATAACAGTAACGAATGGTGTGGTGGTTACAATGTTTGTTTTTAAAATCAACCATCGATCGCAAGTGAAGAAGCGCAGGCGTCTGACAATCAGCTCTTGGGTGGGATCGAGGCTGGCTAGGCGTATCAGGGGATCAATGACGACCTGGGAAAAGAGAAAACACCGAAGGGAAGACCGCTGTGATCGTGAATTAAACGACCATGGTTGGATCGAAAGCAACCCCATCTCATGGGCATGCCCTTGTCTATCCAACTGTCGTATTTGGCAGGCCCCCCAACCACCTGACTTTTATACGTCGTCTCTTCCTCTGCAAAATCTTCTCCACTCGAAACAAGGGCTCATCGGTCATGTTCACGCGTTTCAGGTCCTGTTGGTAAAACGTGTTCTCCACCGGCGTACCATCCCATTCTTGCAGCCGATAACTGGGCACGAACCCCGGCACCACTCGACGCACCACAAACACCTCCTCCGTCCAGCCCGGCAGGTAGCTCTTTTGAAACACTCGGTGCTTCTTGTTCAAACGGACGCGCGTCCCCACCGGCAGGGCAGGTGCCTTGGCGCGCCGCCGGGGCTTGGCACGCAGTCGATCCGCATACAAGCGTTCCCACACCGCCGCCTCGTTGCCCGCTGTGACTTCATGGGGCGCCATCCCGATTCTGCGATGCATTGTACCCCTTGACCAAATCCTGTAACGCTTCCAAGTACTTGTACGACCCTTGAGCCGTGAAGTAGCGGTACAATAGATCTTTGAACGTGCGGTTAAACCATTCGGCCACCGTCACCTTGGTATTCCCTCTGGTGGAAAAGTGAGCAATGCCCCAAAGTTTCAACAACGCCTGAAAACTCCGATTGTAAAACTCTTTGCCCGCATCCGTTTGCAACCGATGGGGTGGACGTCCCTGGGCGCGTCTCAGAATGATCACAAAGGCGTTGCTGACGGCCGGTCCCGTCTTGGGCTTCGCCGGTTCCACCCACGCGTACTTGGACAGCACGTCGATCACAGCCAACAGATACCGTTGGCCCTTGTTGACGCTGGCCAATTTTTGGACTTCTATCAAATCGGCCACCAGCTGTTGATCGCGGTCAAACACCAACACGGGCAGGGTGGGAAATCGGACACGTCCCGGCCGATGCGAGGTGTAACTGCACACCCCTTCCAAGACATCTCGCGCTCTGCGCAACGAAATCGTCTTGGCCTCGGCAAACCGACGCACTCCACCCAGACTTCCCACTCCCGTCGGGGAGTCGTATTCGGCCGCCAAGACCGCACTGGTCTTCTTTTTGACTCTCCGCTTGGACATCAGGCAAAACACACCCTTCGTAACTCTCTTTATTTACATTTTTACATCACTTTTTGGGAATCAATGGTTGACAGGCTCCAGTCAGAGTCCTTGGGCTCCTCCTCCTCCTCGTCCGACGTGTCCGAGTCCGCCATTTCCTCCGGGTAGAACAGGCACTCTTTGTACCGTTTGCAAAGCGCGCAGCCATCGGGCTGCCAATACAATTTGTCCTCGTGCGTGTCATACCCGTACGCATCGCGCATCAGCTCCCGACATTCCTCGCCAATTAATGGCCGAGCTCCCCTCCTACGAAGAAGAAGTGAATACCACACCCTTGTGTCCTTTTCACGGGTGTCCCTTGGAGTACCTCACCTCCAAAAACGATTGGCCCTACGTCCGATGCAGTCGCGTAAAGATTCTGCCCTACGGTGGAGCCCTACCCGACTGCGTGATCTTCACGTCTCAGGAGTAGGCTCCCATGTATTTGCAAAGCATTCGTCAGCAACGTCACCCCGACCTCCACTTCGGAGATGGCAAGACGCTGCCCAACCAGCACTGTTGGTGCAATCAACGCCTGCGGCTAACCACCAGTCACTCCTAGAACAATCCGGGCCGCATGTTCCTGGCCTGTGCCAAAAGGATTTGTTCCTTCTTTCAGTGGTTGGACATGCCTTGGTCCTCACGCATCCTGCAAGAAATGGACAGCCGCGGCCATCAAATGAACGCTTACCTCAACCCATTCCACTACCCAGACCCACTTGGGAACATCCCAAGCCACCCAGACCCACCTGGCAGCCTCCCAGGTCACCCCCTTTGCTTTCCATGCACCGCTTCAAGGTCGATCGCATGCTACTACCCCACAAGAGGGTGCACGAGTGTTTGGCGGGCGCACCGCCCAAGAACTTTCCCGTCCTCTCAGACCGTATACGTGCTTGATCACGCCAGACCTTTACCTCTTTTTGATTGGTCCACGTGACAAATAAAAAAGAGTTCTTCCATCCAGTGTCGTGCCATTTTTCGCAGCATGCCCATCCACATCATCACCGGCGGCGCCGCAGTCACCGACACCTTGGCAGAACATTTAGCCCTGCAACGCGGCCTGCCCTGTCGCGTGATCATCGGACCCCTGCATCCCCGGATACACCAGGGCATTCAACCTCTCCACCCATCGGCCATGGCCAAAGCTCTGCCGCACGTACGCGCCGTGGCCCAAGCACTGGGAAAAACCTTGGCCAACCCCTACACCGAGGATCTCCTGGCGCGCAATTATCACATCGTCAAAGAAGTCGACACCGTGTTTGCCTTCGGTCGTTTCCACCCCGCCAAGACCCTTCCTGAGGTACCCCTGCACGAGACCTCCGCCGTGGAAGGTGGCACCGGGTGGAGCGTGGCTGTAGCCAAACGATTGGGTAAACGTTTGTTCTTCTATGACGTCACCTTCAATCGCTGGTACAAATACTCGCCCCAATACGATTTTCTTCATTCTACTGTCATTTCACCCACCTTGTCCCACCGGAGTCCCATCGTGGGCGCCAGACAGCTTTACCTGTATCCCCGAGCGATGGACGAACTCAAATACCTCTTTCAAGCCTCCCAGCATGACCAATGCGACCGTCATGAACAAAGTCTGCCTTTGCATCGATTTGGAGGGTTTTGTACTACCGGATCGTTTCCTGGTCAGAGAAATGGGATAGTGCGATCACCACGGACAAGCCTGCGGTTCGCATCATTACAGTCACGACTTACAATGAAGGACGTGACCTCCGCGCAAGAACGCCAGATATAGCAAGTCATCCGACAGGTGCATGGGTTACCCTTCCGCCCCGCCCTCGCCGAACTCGCCTACCCCTCGGAGGACCTACGCAAACACCTCAAAGCCCTCTACGACGAACATTCCACCAGCCATTGGCAGCCAGCGCCCCGTCGTGGCTTACAAGGGCGTTCGAGTGGAACAAGACTTATTCAGGGAGATGGGTCTGCCCAGATTAGACCTAGAGGCCTTCGGTTGCCCCAAGTTCGACGACATGACACGCCTAAGCACCGCGGCCTCTTGTGGACACCACGTCAAAGCCCCCAAACGCCACTGCCCTAAAGTGGAATGTTATCATTTTATTCAATGGATGCGCGCTCAATGCGGATTACCCAGAGACATGTCTTTTGTCAATCAAGACCGTGTCACTCGTTTGACTGCCAAGCATTAAAAACACAGTATCATAGTGTTGGTCATGACTCTTGACAGATTTAAGGTGGGGGTAAAAAAACCCGGGGTGTCTTCTTCACCGCACGTTGATTTTGTGGGTCGGGTCCAGGGGCTGCCGGCAATGGGGCACGCCCAGTATTGATGAGGCACTTGTTGTTGGTATTGCCTCCTACACCACAGATACAGGCACTGCTTGTGCACGTAAAATCCACAGCAACGCCTCACCATTGTCGTCTTTTCGATGTGAACCGGCTCGCTCCCGACCACCCGTTTTTCTCACTGTACAAAATGTCCATGCAAATCACACAGGTGTCCCCGCAAAAGTCAATGGACTTGCTCCGACGCAACGACATGATGAACAATGAAACCACGTGCCCGCGACTCCCTTTCACAAACCACGCATCCACCAATCACCATTCAGGATGACGTCATCCACCGGGGCGATGGGGGGTCCCCCTCCCTCTCTCACCTGTCACATAACACCCCTCCCACCCTCTCCCATTGGTCCCTCAGCATCTCATATAACAATCCGCCCTCACTCCCACGGCTCACATTCATCATGGCGCGACGTCGCAATGAATCAGTGATCATGTGCTTTCAGACAAAGTGGGTACCGACCCGTGCGTCATTTGCATGCCCCTGTACCATGACGACACGAATGAGTTGCCCCACCGAGCCCTCTGCTGCAACGTCAGCCAGCATCTGCCTTGTATTTACCAGTGGCTGCAGTCCCTCAACGACCGTCGCATGCCATGGTAAGAGTGGGCCTGCCCCCATTGCCGACAGTCGGGTTACTTGTTAAACCACACCAACGACCCGTGTCACATATGCCAGTCCCATGACATCGACGGCCACTTCATCTGCACCGAACGTTTGCCGTACTGTTCCGTGGCCCTGCACCACACTTGTTTGTACAGACACGTGGTACGCTTCATCCGGGTCACACCAGATCACTTCCGCTGCCCCAGGTTCCACACTCGACTGCACACCCACTTCACCCTAACCAATTTGGCCCGCACTTAACCCGAGAACAGACCATCCACCTCCACGCCGCGGCCAACGCCTAGCATCACAGGCCTAAGACTTGCAACGGCATCTGGTAATCTCTCTCCCGGGTCAACCAGGCAGAGCCGAACAGCGCTTCGGGCAAACCCGAGGACGAGGCCGCGGCATCCGCCACGCCTACCAACACGGAGTGCCACGCCAACCAAGTGAATGAAAATCAAATGTAAAAAAACTTATATACATGTGTCATTAAACAGGTTGCAAACTGATTTCACGTGTTTGCTCATTGCCGTAGACCCTGTGGCCCAATGGATAAGGCATCTGACTACGGATCAGGGGGTTGCAATTTCGAATCCTACCGAGGTCTCTCTTTCTCTTTTTTTCAACAATATCATTAAATTCATTCCATCCAAACAGTGTGTGTTCCTTGTAGTCCACTCTAAGACTCCTTTTCCCGTCTCGGTCACGTGATTGAGAACCCCTTTAAATGCAGCGATGCTCTTCTCTGATTGGTCCATTCCGAGTTTGACGAGTTGATTGACAGCTCGTTCTGGCTTCTGATTGGTTGAAATTTTTGACAGTTTTTGGGTCTATAGTAGCCCATAATACTACTTTCCTCGCATTCACAATCTCAACGAATCAGTTAACCTATGGTGAAATGAGGTTAAAAACTATGTGTAATCAACCATGGTATTAACATCCACTACGTATAGAGAAATCGTTTCTTCAAACGATAATTTTAACAAGCTACCTATCATACCTTGGCTTTGCCGAGAGGAATGATAGACTCAGTGAGGCATTTCAGCTGGGATGCACTTAGGAGAAAACATAGATGCGGTTAAGAAGTAGATTTCTCTAATTGTGCTGGATTTTTCAGTCCGTCATAAGGTTCTGCCGTTTCGTTTTTCCTTTAAAATCAGTCTGTTTTTATAAATGACTCCATAACTAAACTGAAATGAAATACCAAATGAGCCGTACGCCGCATTGATTATTCTGATTGCTCCCGACGATATGTGGTCGCTGGAATCATTCCCGTTTTTAATTCTAAAGTATAACTTAAGGCGGTCAAATAAGGTCAAAAATCATATTTCAGTAACCACAGGCTTTAAAACTACATGGCGATAGACATGTTTACAGTAAGGAGAGGTTAAGGGAAACATAAAAGCGTTGAAAGGTTTGATGCGCTTAGAAACGTAGAACTGATGTAGATCAGTAGACGGAATATACGAATCTCTATTTCCTCCCGAGATTAAATGGGCGCCCAACCTTCACTTGGCAGCCAACGTTATGCCGTTTTCATCACAAGCTTAGTTTGGGATTACAACAAAGTTTGGAAGATCCCACTCTCTATAAGACGTTTTAAAGTTGCAATGACACCCTGTTCCTTATTGAAATAAAAAGAAACCAATAAAGTTTTCCTTTCAAGCAGTCCTCACTATTGACCACTGAAAAGTTTCCAGTGAGAACGAATTGACTTATGATGGTAAAATAAAGAGGTAAACTAAGGCTGGTTTTTCAGTTAACCACGACCTTAGCCTCCTCTAGCTAAGAAGAGAAACCTGTAGCCGTGTTTCAAAGGAAACAACAGCTGGCTGGGAATGGACTCCTGTAGCTGGCCATCTATCATGCATAAGCTAGAATTATTTAGGATTTTAGCTGGAATGAACTGAAGAGAAAATTGCTATGCACGGAAAATAAATATCTCTTCAGAGGCAGATCTGGATTTCTAAATATTCAAGAGTTTTTCTTATTCGACTCCTTTTCGAAACTATGTTTCCACTTGAAACCTTCCAGACCACTGAATATGCTAATAATGTACGATTGATTGATGTGGTTGCTATAACCGTGGTCAAGTATGTATAAGTCGATGTGGTTCCTCAGGGTCTGAAATTGTCTTCTACTAACCACGGGCTGTAAAGCACGTTGTGAATCAGCTAGGAAAAAGCTAAATAGTGGTGCTGATAGAAACATTCGGGCATGTATCTTGTCCGAAATCAGATCAACGCGGAAGCTTTACTTTTGCTTGTTTGGTGGAATTTCAGTCATCTCAAACTGTTATAACAGTACCCTTTTTAAAATTCCTCTCTATCGAAGACTTTTAATTATGTGAAGACAAAGTGACACGTAATCTGGATCGAACTTTACACAGACGGGAGCTAAGACTTTGAATGCGATCGCATGGGAGCTTTTAAAAGAAAACGCCTTGTGCAATTTGTGATGTTACCAAATTGCCTTTTAGACCCAATTGGTCAGTATTAGCGAGACGTCCATATTTCTCTCTAAATTCAGCAGCTGAAGTTTACATTGCCAATTTGAAGGAGTTTCTTAAATTGCTTCCTTATACCTGTTGTCGGTATTTTACCATGTTCCTCCATAATCACTACGAATTAACTTAATGTTGAACTGAGGTCAAAAAAATGCGTTATCAACCGTGGCGCCAACATCCACCACGCCATTGCGATGATAAACTCAATGAAATAGAACTGGAATGGACTGGACATAAAACTTTGATGCCGTTAAAACGTGTCCCTATTTGTTCAGAATTTAATCGTTACAAGGTTCATTTTCGTTTTTCCTTAAAAACACTTTGCCTAAATGATCCAGAACTCAGTAAGAAAATGACATACCAACTGAATCGTACGCCGCATTGGCTGATATGATTGCTTCCGACAATGGTCGCTGGAATTATTCCAGTGTTTAATTCTAAATTATAACTTAAGGTGGTCAAATGAGGTCAAAAATAATATTTCATAACCATAGGTTATTAATAGTTTTTATTTTCGTATTTCTTTATTGACCTTGTATTGTACATATATATTGTGGAGAGAATCAATAAAAAAAACCACATGGCAATCATGTTTGTGACGTTAATGCAATCATAAAACGTTGGTTAGATCAGTCAGCAGAAGATACGGTTATCCATCTCCTCCCGCGATTAAATGTGGGCGCAGACGCTATTAAGAGGGTAATCCGGTCAAATGCCTTATCCTTCTTATATTTCAGTGCACTTTTACTTGAAAATCTCGCCCCAGATTTCATTCAATCGTGAAATGGCTCATCTATTTTGGCGTACCTCTACAGCAAATGTTTGTGAGTGTTGTTCTTACAAGTTTTTTTTATTGCTTTAAAGGAAGAAAGGTTTGGGGGACGGGGTAATGTGGATAAGTAAGGACAACTGGAAAATATCATTTGGATTTGTGGGTGGTTGAAAATTAATAGTAAAAGTGAATAAGTAGACCATCGCCAGAAAGTCCGCCACCAAAACAAAGTGCCCCGGATTGCTAATTCAGACTGCCCCCCTTAAATGGCATTAGAAGACTTTTTGAAAACTGCTTCTAGTGAGTGTAAATCCTTTTCAGCACCATAAAACACACATTATCCTTTTGAATCATTTTAATCTTGTATTTTCCAGGCTTGTGTTAATTCTTGTGTTTTCTCCGGTCCTTTCTCCTGATTATTCCTCCTGCAACAAAAATACGTTTTAGACTTTTGCAGTTGTTTTTAGCAGCGGATATGTGCTGAACACAAACAGAAATAAGAAAAAAAAAAAAGAGAGAAAAATTCCCGGAAGTTTGTATCTCTTTTAAGCTCCCCCTTGGGCCAGATTTTCGAATGAGGACTCCCCCCCAGGTGGAAACAGTGGGATGTGTTGGTCAGTAGTAAAACATACTGCATTTTAAATTTACATATTATGTCAAAATTAATATAATTATTTTATACTTACATTTTGAAGAAGGTAAACCTTATAGTCCCCTAAGAGGGGGGACCGACTTGCTAAAGGAACAGCTTGGTGTTGGGGCCAATGGCCCACACCTCTTTAGCAGGGCCAAGGTATGGACCCATTGTCCCTCGCTGTTTGTGGCTTGCCATAGTTGTTCCAAATTGGCTGTAAGCGACTGTCTGTTCTGAAACGGAAAATGAATGTTACATTATTCATTGCATTTCTGACCACTCCCCAGTCCCGGGGAAACACTATGAGAAATTTGAAATCCAAACTAACAATTGCTGGCCAACGAACTGGATTCCCCTCCTGAAAAGGAATTGTATAATATTATTCTCTGAAATGGCCCATTGCATGTTCACTCCTGGGCTTTGGCAGGGGAGAGGGGAGTGGGTGGCCAAGGGCTGACAGCTCACAGAACAGAAATGGGGACAATGGAGCTCTCACTAATGAAAGCTGAAATTCCTGTAAAAAAACTAAAATAACAAAAACAAAAAGCCTTGGCCCAGGTGATCTGAGTAGGTTAAAAAACAAACAAAGATCAAAACCCTTTTTGAAAGACAAAAGCATAACAAACAAAATTCCTCAGACAAGTTTTTCTCATTTTTCTCATATTGTTTTGTGTTATTTATCACTTTTCTAGTTATCTCTTTTGGATGCGAAAGCATTTTGATGTAGATGCAGATGTAGACAAGCACCTGTATAAAGTGCCATTCTTGCACATTTTGGGTTGTTTTGGCCTAAAAAATTGAACACAAAAATTAACTGTGTCTATATCAGATATAAAGCCACTCATTTAACATTGATTTCTTTTGTATTCCATTCATGAATTATTAATGAATTTTTGAAGTAAAGTACTTTTCAGAACAACTGCATCTGGAGGAAAGACCTCTCCTAGTCCTCAGCTTTTGGAATGTGAAAGCGAGCAGACATTCTCACACCTGAACAAACTTAGTTTGGGAGAAACTCCTCCTCAACTCCTATGGGAAATGGTTTTTCTCATTCGAGAATAGGTGTGTGCAGCATAAATGATTTGCTGACATTCAAAGAACAATTTGTTCATTTCACAAGTACTTACATTATAACTGCACATACTAAATACCTGATTATAATTTCTTACATAACCAGCTGCATTGATGGATATCCAGGATTAGACATCTACAGTAAATTGTATTCACCTGAATCACTAGCCACTGGGCTAATGACCTTTAGAAAACTACTAGCCCACAGTGCAACTAAGGAGCCCAAGCTCCTTCCCAGGATCTTGGTCACTGTAAGGGTGACCATGCTTACCAAGACCATGTGTAGATTAAAAGAGGGTTTCAGTTGATCCACAGTTTTCTGGTTAAGACCACATGGAATGGTAGTTTTTAAATACATCCTTTGTCATTCTCATTAAAACTACATGTATATGTGATTTGTCATCTTAAGTCTACTAGCCCAAGGTATACTAAATGTGTGATTTTTACTAACCTCCGGCTACAGGGCTAGTGGAGATGTCGAACCCTGGACATCAGTTTTGGGTTTTCAAAACCACAGTAAACCCATATGGATTGTTGTTGAAAATAGCAAAACCAGAAGCTGAAATTAATATTTGCTTTGCTTCGATTCCCTAAACTCATAAATTCTGTGCATAATTTGTTCAAAACGTGTTCCATCTCAATTAAGTCTTAGATCTGTAGATTATAGCAATCAAGCAGCCATGAAATACAACCTGTTACAAATTTTCTCATCTTTATCATTCCGCGGGTTGAGATTCTGGGATCATAATCATTTTTTGTCCCAAATCCCACAACAACGTAATCAGCAGAAAAGTATTGTGACATAATTAAAAAACTGGTGCTTTATCCTGGTGCAAATTACCCTGCTAGCAGCAGACACTGGTGTGAATTGCAACTGCCAAGCAATAGTCTTGCATCACTTAAGCCAATTAGTCTTACAGAACCTAACACTCAAAATGTGACAAGGATACCTCACAAATTAATGTCATCTAGTAAGCTGACGGAAGCCACTCTAAGGGCACTTAGAGTGCCTAGGTGATGGTAACCTGTGATCAGGCGAAGTTTTTTTTTTGCGGCGGGAGGAAGGAAAAAACTACATCTGATACAATTTCTTGTCAATTTGTATGCCACCCTCTAAATCAACGGTTCTGTCAACACAAGCGACAGATGCCATGAGACAAGCATGAGCTGTCAACAGCGATGTTATTTTGTGTCATATGATAAATGTCAGCCAATCAGATTTTACCAGAAATCCAAGGCATGCAATTTTTGGCGTCAAGGAAAGGAACTTTTAATAATGCTCAACCGTTGATACAGTTCCTCTGTTTAAAACGTCAAGAAATAAAGAATTTAATGAAAAAATTGGCCGGTGGAATGATAGAATCCTTTATTTTATTGCAAAGTGATCAAAAGTGTTGAATAAACTTTGATTCTGCAGCAGCACTTCTTGCCAACAGCATGCCCGTAAAATAAATGATTCGTGAACACAGTTCTTCCACGATCTGATTTCTCGATTTCTCTGTGGACCTCGACTGACTAGTAAACTACCCAGTCGCAGCAGCACAATCTGCCTTCTTTTTAGATTCCCGAATTGTTGGTTCCGACTCACCACAGCTACAGAGTGTTAGAATCAGTCAGAACAATGCATCACTTTCGGGACAATTAGTAAATGACACTCTGATCTTGCCAAATCCCATGGGAAGTACAGCTAAAATGTCTTCTTTTAGTCAAACAATCCTTGAGATGCATTCCATTAGCTCTTCCTTCAAGGATTTGTGAATAAATTGAAGAGAGTAAGTTACAGCTGCCGCAAATTCACCCTGTGCCCCATGAGCCGACATAAATTATAACAGCTTACTTGTGTTGAGTTTGCAGTGGTAGTCACATATGTAAATCAAGTAGCCAATCGGAACAGGGCTCAAAAGATTGTTTTGTTCTTCGACCAATCAGAAAAAAGTCCAGATTCTGGATGAGAAACAGACAAATTGACAAGAAATTGTATCAGGTGTAGTTTTTTTCCGTCCTCCCGCCACGAAAAAAAAAAAAAGTTCACCTGATCGCAGGTTAAGGTGATGGATCAACTGTGATGCGCCCATCATCTGCTTTGAGAATGAAAATAAAGCTATTGCGGATTGACCAGATTTGAAATTATTTA
>JAEMWC010000857.1:20000-30000 GCA_016490735.1 Pachyseris speciosa
TCAGTGTTCTTGTTCGTTTCCGCGTTGCTTTAGCTAAGCAGTCGACGTACTGAGCAATAGACGACGTCAGGAGATACTAGCAAGTTAAAGTTCAAAGCATTTGTTGAAAGACCTCTAAATGAACAACTGCTGTATTCACTGAAGTTTTAAGTTCAAGCTTTTGTTATCACTTTTGCATGAGTACGTTCCCCTCAGAATGAATTAAAACCGAAAGTGGAGTCATATCACACGATACAAGAAGTCTTACTTTGTGTAAACTTGTGTTTAGGTTACCAACCGAAAGAAGGGTTCTTACAGTCACAGATCAAGAGACTTCCAATGTTGTACGACGATGAATACATGAATGATGGTTTGAGAAAAAGATGCGATGGTGACACCAGCGACAATATTTCGAACACCTCGCTGGAAGAACTTGCTATGCCGTAAGCTATTTTCCTAATGTGATGGTGGTTCTTTTTAGTCGCTCAGTATGTATATGTATATGTTCATGTTTATGTTTGTGTTATTTTAGGATTGGCAGATTTTCTCTTTCATTGAACAAGAAGTATAAGTCTTATTAGCTTTAAATCACACGACGCATGAAGACTTGTTTGACGTGCTTAATTGATGATTGTTTTGCATGATGATGAATTCGAATAATTATTTGGCAGACATAATGCACCTATCAATGTTAGTCCCGAGGGGGGGGGGGGGCATACGAGATGGGGTGGGGACTTTGACCTGAAACGCAAATTTTGTCTCAAACCTCCCCACCCTTGGGTAAAGTTTCGAGTTCAAAGTTCCCTACTGCAGGGATTGAGATCCAAGAGGTTGACCTCTTAAATGCTTAAACAATACACACACTCCAGGTCTAAAATCACAGTTTTTTTTCTTTTAACAATGGGAATGAAAGAACACTGGAAGAAACCGATGGTTTATTGGTAACAATAGCGATTGCATTGGGCAAATTTTCATTACCTTTCTTTCCTCAATCTTGTCCGTGCCTCACAGGGACTTCTGGGTATTTTCATGATGGCAAAGTCACTCGTATTAGTCGTATCCAGGCTCTGCTTTGTCGACCAGTTTCAAGAAGGCAGTATTGCAGTGTGTATTATACCATGGCAAAGTCCAAGCCCAGGAAATGGTCTTTTATTAATGTTTCTTCAGTTTTCAAGTTTGATCAAACTTCCCCACCCTGGGGCCACCATTCTCTTCAAGTTGTCAAAATTCCCCACCCAGGGCAGGAGATGTCGATCAAAGTCCCCACCTCATCCTGTATCCCCCCCCCCCTCAGGACTAACATTGATAGGCGCATAATTGTTACGTATTTTCCCATGTATAAGTCTACCCTGTGTATAAGCCGACCCTACTTTTTGAGACCAAAAGTTGAGATTTTACTAATTTATGGTGTACAAACTGAGTTCAAAATCCTTAGCAGTTTGTTGCAAAAAGTTCCAAGGAGAAAAAAATCGCATTGATCAAGTGACACACTTCAGCGAGAGTATTCAATATAAAGGTATTTTAACAAACCTTGTAACTTATAGGAAATGTCTGGAACCTTTTTATGCCAAAAAAACAAACTGAAAACACTCCAAAAACACAAAAGAATGAAGTTGTAAACAACCCGCCATCTTCCATGACACGGTAACCTGATAATGAACAACCGACCTTGGTGAGAGGTTACCAAGCCAGCAACGTGCCTTGAGTCACGCTCAATTGTGCTTGATCGCACAAGCAGAAACAGGATGGTTTTGCTCAAGTTTATTGAAGAATTTCTTCCACAAATAACTTCACAATGTAGACCTAATTAAATCACAGGGAATGTGGCAACTTCTGTGGAAAAGACAAGCTTAAAGTAGGGTATGTGAAACAACAAACAGGCTAAGTGTGATGTCAATGAAGACCGAACGTAGCGTGCATGTGATCATAGACATATCATGGAACAACCAATTGATTTTTGACCCGTGTATAAGTCGAGGTCAACTTTTTGGAGTGATTTTCAAGACTTAGAAGGTCGACTTATACATGGGAAAATACAGTAAGCAAATGTTCAGAATGTAACGTTGTCAACAAATACACCTCCGGTCATACAAGACACAGAAGTAGGATCAACACAACGATTTTTAATTTCTCTTCACAGTCCGGTCTACAACGCATGACGTGAGCACATACGGGAACTCTATCACAAACCCGTACCCAGGGCCTGGTAGCAATCACAAACAAATCAACATTGTTACATCTCCCTTTGTTAACAAACAAACAAACAAACAAAAGGAAGTGAACATAAAATAAAACAAACAAAATGTAATGATAAATAAACATGGGATGAAGTTAACTAATGTAAACAGCCTAATAAAGTCTGCGAGGAACAAAGTTATGATGTCAAAGTGCATAGTCATTCAGATATGCTGGCTTGCGGAGAACTCTTCCATGGGAGCTGCATTTCTCTAGGCTAGAAGGTAGAACTGCATCATCCCGGGGAGTTGGTGCTGACTGTGGCTGACTGTTGGTGCTTCCTGTGCCGGTACATTGGGTTCAGGTGGTGACTGTTCTGTTTGAAGTGGTAGTGAAGAGTCACAATCAGGGCCAAGTGTCTCTGTATCCAGGGGCGGAACTCTTGGGGTCTCAGCTGTCAGCCAGAGATGCCGACAATTTCTCCGATACACCCTTCCATCCCCTGTAGTTACTTGGTATGAGCGCACACCAGCTGGTCCCTCCACTGTTGCTTGAGTCCACCGCTGACCATGCTTAGCAGGTTTGATGCGAACCGTGTCCCCATTGTTTAGTGGCTGAAGTGCTTTGGAGCCATTGTTGTAGTAGAATGACTGTCTGTCTTTTCTTGCCTGAAGGAGCTCTGCAGTTGAGCTAGTGTCGGCCTGGTGTAAAAGTTTGCCAGTTGTGGGTAGAAGGGTCTTTGTCCGTCGGCCAAAGAGTCGCTGTGCTGGGGATGTGCCAACTCCCTCAGTGGGGGTGTTGTGGAAGTCTAGCAATCCCAAGGAGGGATCAGTCCCAGATTCTAGTGCTTTCAGCATGATACGCTTTGCAGTTTTCACTGAGTTTTCTGCTTTACCATTAGATTGCGGATAGGAGGGTGAGCTAGTAGCATGATCAAACTCGTACAATTCTGTAAACTGCTTGAATTCATGGGAGCTAAACTGAGGGCCATTGTCACTCCTAAGCTGGTCTGGGATCCCATGTCGTGCCATCTGACATTTCAGCTTTTCAATCACTTCTTTTGACGTTTGGGTATCCAGCTTGTCAACCTCAAAGAAGTTGGAGTAGTAGTTGGTGGTCACAAGATATTCCTTCCCTTGGAACTCGAAGAGATCAGCTGCGATGGTCTGCCATGGCCTTGATGGTACTGGGTGTGGGATCATTGGCTCTTTCTGTTGTTCCTGCTGATATGTGTTGCACACATGGCACTTGGATATGTATTCCTTGATCTCTTTGTACATGGAGGGCCAGTAGAAGGCTTCCTGTGCCTGTCTTTGACATGCTTGTATTCCTAGGTGACTTGAGTGCAATCTTCTCTTAAGCTCTTCTCTCATCTGGAGTGGAATAACAACATGGTCTCCTTTGAAGATGACTCCATTTTGCAGAGTAAGCTCTTCTCTGAATGGAAAGTAGACTTGAATTTCTGGTGGCAGATAGGATTTGCTTTCTGGCCAGCCTTGTCTGATCACATTTGATAGGGTCTTGAGTACAGCATCATCCTGGGTGCAGTTTTGGATCCTGCATAGTGTGTCTTCCCTCACTGGGAGATAGTGGAGCATGTTTATCACTTCAGCTTCTTTCTCGGTTGGGGATCTTGATTCTGAGATCGTCAGCACGTCTTCCTGAACCTCGCTGTCTTCCTGACAAGGCAGATAGGCACGACTAAGGGTGTCGGCCATGAGTAGCAAAGTTCCCCTTTTATATGTAACTTCGAATTTGTATCTTTGCAACCTCAGCAGCATGCGCTGTAGCCTCTTTGGTGCGTTGAGAAGACTTTTCTTGAAAATAACCTCTAGCGGCTTGTGGTCTGTCTCCACGCGTACCTTTCTCCCGTATAGGTAGGTTTCAAACTTTCCCATACCGAATACGATCGCCAGCAGTTCTTTTTCGATCTGGGCATACTGTACTTCTGTAGGAGTTAGGGATCTGGATGCGTATGCAACGGGCTGCCTGTCCTGCATTAGACACGCCCCAAGGCCATGCATGGATGCATCGCATTGCAGTACAGGAACTGTACTTGGGTTGAAGTATTTCAGCACTGGTGTAGGAACAGTTTCTCTAATGACTTTTATATTTTTCCCCTACTTACGGTTTTAAAACTATACCGAAGATTTAAAAATTATCACATTACCCGCACCTTCCTATAACCCGCACCAACAACTGTTTGCAGAAAAATTAACACATTACCCGCGGGTAATCGCCCGGAAATTACGGTAATCCTCTTGGCTTCGTCTAGGGCAGAGCCGTGAATCTGTTTGTCCCATAGGAATTCTGTGTCGTTCTTGACGAGATCACGGAGTGGAGTGGTAATCTCCGACAGCTTGGGAGAGAACTTCTGTAGGTAGTTAGTCATTCCCAGGAAACGTTGGACACCTTGTTTGTCTGTTGGTACTGGCATCGCTCTGATGGCTTTCACCTTTTCAGCATCTGGCTTTAGCCCATCTGCTGAGAGCACATGACCCATGTATGAGACTTCTTTACGCCTAAGTTGCAACTTTCCGCTGTCTAGCCTTATGCCTTTGTAGCGGCAGCGCTCTAGGAGTGCTGTGAGGTTTTGGTCATGGTCCCTTGCAGCTTCTTCATCAGATGCTCCGCAGCCAAAGACGAGAATATCGTCAGCAATCGCTTTGCATCCCTCTAGTCCCACCAACGCTGCGTCGAGTCTTCGCTGGAACTCTTCTGGAGCAGGTGAGATGCCAAATGGCATCCTGAGCCACCTATACTTTTCCCAGGGAGTGCCAAATGTAGTGGCATAGCTACTTTCTTCGTCAAGGGTCACATGCCAAAATCCATTTTTGGCATCCAACACCGTAAAGCATCTTGCATTTGAAAGGTTGGGGAGAACATCTTCGATAGTGGGTAGAGGATAATGATTTCGCTTGAGAGCGCGATTAAGTGGCTTGGGATCCACGCACAGTCGAATGTTGCCATTCTTCTTCATGGTAACAACAGTGGCGGATATCCATGAAGTAGGAACATTTACTGGTGTGATGATGTTGCGGGTTTCCAAGCAATCTAGTTCCTCTCGGAGTTTGCCTTTGATTGCAATTGGCACCTTTCTTGTGGGAAGCTGGACCGGTGTGACTGTTGGGTCAATTTCTAGGTGGAGATCACCATGAAGCTTGCCATCCCCATTAAAGACATCTGCAAATTCTTTCAATAGGTGCTCTTTTGTTAGTGTACTTGGGTATCTGGCCTTGTCCTGCAATGGGGGCTGTGTTTGGACAGTCATGATGTTTTGTTTGATCACTGAGATGAGATTCATTTGTTCACTAGCTCGCAAACCCAGCAGTGGCCTACTGTTTCCCTTTGTGACCATAAATTCCACGCTGTACCTCTCGCCATTTTTGGGGTTCACAACTCGGACTCGTTTCTTGCCAAGGGGCTTCACCTCTGTTTTGTTGTACATGAGGAGAGTCACTTCTGCATTGTCCAGAAGACGCACACTGTCTTTACCATAAAGCTGTTTGAAAGTCTCTTCTGGTAGGTTCACTGTGGCGCCACTATCCAGCTGAAATTGGACTTGTTGGTCATTGAGGAGTATGGTTGCAAACAGTTTATCCTATCGAAGTTGGCCTTCCACAGCGCACACTTGCTCTTTAACATCTACACTAGCAACATATTCATCAGAGTCGGAATCCTCCACTGTATTTACTGACTTGCGGTTACGTCTAAGAGGGAGAACCTTAGCAGGTGGTGGTTTTTTGGCTTTGCAAGCAATGGCAGAATGGTTTCGCATGCCACAGGATGAGCAGGTCTTGCCCCAAGCGGGACACTTCAATTTATTCCAGGCATGTGTTTGGGTACAGAACTTGCACTGAATCTCTCTCTCACGATGGGGACCAGGTTTCTTGTCATTAAATGGCTGGAGAGTGTGAACTTCCTCTTGATTGATTTCCTTCAGTTGGTGGCTTGTCGTTTCGTAGGACCTACAGATGTCGACACAATCCTTCAGGGTGAGTTTGGACACCTGTAGGAGCTTCTTGCGGGTTTGATTGTCTTTCACACCGATGCCAATCCTATCTCTGATAAGGCTATCCTCCAAAACGCCGAAATTGCACATCTTGGCCAAAGTCCGGAGAGCAGTAACATAGGCGTCCACGGATTCATTCGGCTCCTGGTCTCTCTTGTTGAATCGATATCGCTCATAGATTTCATTTGTTTCTCCAATGCAGTAGTTATGTAGCTTTTGGAGGACCATGTCGATATCCTTCTTCTGATCTTCATTCTCAAAAACCAAGCCGTCGTATACATCTAGGGCGTCTGACCCGATACAAGTAAGTAGTGTGGCGGTTCGAAGCGATTTGTTATCATGGGGATTGTCAGGATCTTTCAGTCGTGCAGCTATCTCGTAGTTGTTCCAGGCACGGTGAAACTTCTTCCAGTTGGTAGCAAGATTACCAGTGAGCTCTAATTTCGACGGTAGTGGAATGTTTATTGGAATTTGTATGAGTTTCGCCTGCTCCAAGGCTCCTGGAGCCTGTGACGATGCCTCGCCATCAACTTCGGGCTTCGGTGGCATACTTGTTCGACCGAACGATGGTTCTTTCGTGGAGAAATTTCCTCAGGCAAGAGTAAAAAAAAATGTCGTAGTTCCACCATCGCAGATCCCTTTCCTAACAGTGAGGAAGAGGCTTTCCCTGTTCGCTGCTGAGTCGAGGGCGTCAATGTTATCCTGCGAGGTCAATCGACCCGCCAATTCATTTAACCACGCGGTTGCGAACAAATTACTCACTTAAACAACTTCTCGTGGACTTTCGGTCCAATCATCGACGGCAGCTGATGGAGATTGTGAGTCCCCACTTCTGAACACCATGTAACGTTGTCAACAAATACACCTCTGGTCATACAAGACACAGAAGTAGGATCAACACAACGATTTTTAATTTCTCTTCACAGTCCAGTCTACAACGCATGACGTGAGCACATACGGGAACTCTATGACAAACCCGTACCCAGGGCCTGGTAGCAATCACAAATAAATCAACATTGTTACACAGAACAACAAGTTTACATCAATGACAAGTTTATGTAAACTACAGCATAAAATTGGGAGTATTGGCAACCTGCAAACAGCTATGGCTACTCAAGGCGGGTTGCAAAATTCAAAACACATAAATAAGTGCATAAATAAATAAATAAATTAATTATAAAATAATTAATTAATTGGGCACACAAAAATACAACAAGCAAATATCTTCAATATATTCAAGAGAGCTTGGCTAACATACCGGGCTGGTTTGTTTGAAAGCGATTAACCCTAATCCAAGATTAAAAATTAACCAAGGAGTTTATTTTTCTATGGATCCACGAAAATTATTTAACACTGATATTCTGTAACATCTTAGATTAGAGGATGTCAATCCTGAAAAGAAAAAAAGGAGCGAGCAAAGGAAACTTTCATTGAAGAGTTAAAAACCGCAGCCAGAGTTTACGCTAATACTGCAAATTAAGTTATGATTACCCTTTGCTCAAACAACAAAATTCCAAGGTTCCTTTTTATACAATGGGGCAAAGGCTTGGAACAACCTCCCTAAATCTATAAGATTGATTACTGACCCTACCCGACATAAAACTGCCCAGAGCAAATTTCTTAAACACCAGTCAATTATTTCTTTGCTGCCGCAACACAATTAACAATTAGCTGTAATGTTATCTGTAATTATATTTATGTCTTTTATACTATAATATTAAATTAATGTAAATACAGGACCCTATTTAAACCAGCCTTTGCTGAACTGGGAACATCCTGTTAAAATATTTGTTCAAATAAATAAATTAATATATTAATTAAGTCTTGATTATTTTACATAGTATTATTTGCCAGTCACAGAAAATCATGTACTGTAGGCATGGATGTCAGATGAAAGAATAAAAAGATCTAAAATTTTGGGCGAGGCATTAGATAAACATCATACGTGAAGCCAAGAATTGATATCAAGTAAAGTATATTCAAGGGAAAACAAACAGCTTGCTTTTGCAGTAGAAAGATGTTGTACCTTGTCCTCAGGCAGTCAATCCATAAGACTTCAGATCTCCAGAGGTTGGCATCTCTGTTAGAGTATCTAATTTTCTTGATTAATTTTTTTACCAACAGTGTATCATCACACGGAGTTCGTGTATTGTATTACATCAAAGAATACTGCCCCATTAAGGACTCGTCTAACATGACGATAAGTGACTGGGTAGAAATTGCCTTGGATATCAAAGATAGTTACAATGATTATGACGGATTTGTGGTGGTACATGGCACTGACACCATGGCATACAGTGTGTCTGCCTTGTCATTCATGCTGGAAAACCTTGGAAAGTCAGTTGTATTCACAGGTTCACAGGTACTTTTTTCTTATGTTGTTATGCACATGTCATCGGCTTCCCCGTGGGGTCGACCCCCAGGCTGACCAGGGGGATTGCAAAATCAGTCAAGCAAACTTGAGGAATTTCCCTAGGGGGCTGGGGAATCTTGCAAGACAAAGTCTTCTGCTGGGTGAGACGTCTCTCAGCAGAAAATTCCTCTGACAGCCTTTACAAACTTGTGAATTCCCCCACCCCCTCATCTTTGATCGTAAAATAATGTCAAGATTTTCCCCAACTTTTGGCAAAGAATCCTATCCATCTCCTTGCATTCCTCCACAGGGTATCTCCCTGGTTTGTCCTGGAGTCAATTACCCACAGGGAAGCCCATGACAAGTGCATTACACATCAACAAAGAATGTTTTATATACTGTAGGTTATTTATTAACAGTGCTACATTTCGGTGGTGATTAATTGTGTTGTTGACTGCATTGCTTCTTTCATTGTGCAGGTGCCAATTTATGAACAAAGAAACGATGGCCGAGATAACCTTCTGGGTGCTTTAGTTATTGCAGGGCACTATGTTATTCCAGAGGTTAGTGATGCTAAAACACAGATTATTGTAATTTGTTTTTTAGTTCATCTGCGGTATATGTCTTTTTAATACTGAAAGAACTAGTTTAACCCATTGACTACCGGCTGTTTTTACATTTTCGGAGTGATTTTCCACCTATAAACGATGAATAGCAATTTGTGACTCCTTATTTGAAACTACCAGGGAAAAGTGGTGCTGTCCTAAGGCACTGGAGGCTCAAGGTTTCTGAAAACGTCATTTTGACATAGCTATTTTTTATCCGTGAAGCAAAAACAATGGCCCAAGTTTGGTTTGCTTGCGATTTTTGCTAAGTTTACAGCCATTTTTCATCTTTAGCGGCTGCCTGATGAGCATCATTAAGCATGATGGTAGCTAAGAGTCCACTTTCTCAAAGAATCGAGCAAGGTGATGTATTTTGTTGTCGAATTTGGCTTTTTACTCGATGAACTGGGAATTTGGCCGGTCGGACACTTAGTACCTTTGGGACTCGACTGCTGATGAATTTCTCGACCTACCGCCACATATTTTGGAATTTGTGAGCACTGAAGATGACCACAAGCAGGAAATTTTGGCGGTAGGTCGGAGTGGCTGTAGACTTAGTTTATATGTGAATGAATTGGGGGAAGGAACGGGCGCTGTCAAAAATTCTTGTTAGTTCCCAGCATGCAATGCACTCGAGATGTTGAAAATGTCGGGAAGGCCCGAATGCACTGGAACAAAAGGCTGTATCTACGCTCGGGAGAAGAATATGAACAAAAAAAGTCATTTCTAAGCTAGAACAAGGGCTGAATTTCATTATGATGGTTGAAGTTTGGTTTTTGGACAAAGATTTCCTTAAAAAACATGAAGGCAAAAAGGGGCATTTTTGTCGTTTCTCTTTGACATTAAAAACGGTCAGTTTCGTTGTTGTCCAAACTC
>JAEMWC010000857.1:42500-107500 GCA_016490735.1 Pachyseris speciosa
AAGTCTGCCATTTCGCCCAGATTGATGTCTGTATTGTAGTGAATGTGCGTTAAGTAAGCGAAGAGAGCCTTCCTTGAGCTATGCTTGCTCTGTTGTAAGTGTGGAGCCGTCTTAGAGCTCCTCAGTTTCACATTCGCAGCTGGTGGCTAGAATATAAAAATTGTGAAACAAATCTTCAAGAGGACGTAAAGGTTTGGGTTCAGATCCCTCAAGGCTTTTGCTTCGAGCTGTATCTGAAATAGTCTTCCAGCAATTTAATAGTATGACGACATAGCAGGAGGTCGCATAACGGACATAAAAACGGTTCACTGAATTGGGTTTCATTTCAAACTACACAACAAGCCTGCCACTGTGCCAGGGCGTAAGTACTACAGTTACTTTGCTTTTACTTTTTTTGTAATAACTTACTTTCTTTTAATCACGGGTAAACGGACTTTCACGGCCCGTGTGGTCTAATCAGGCATATCTCCAAGTCTGTTTAAATTAGGGATTTTGCAATCGCAAAAAGCTATCCTATTAAAAGCTCCACCAAAAATCAAGAATTTGGAGAACTTAGACGTGAATTCAGAGATTCGATTGAAATCTTGCAGCAATCAGTCACCTGTGACCTGTTTTGACTGTAAAATGGTCTAACATGCGATTGCACAGTTTGTTACTTTTTTGGTCGTCAGCGGGAACGTAATGTGACAGTAGTAGCTAGATGCTCCTAACTCATCCTGCTGGCCTTGTGAATTGCTAGCTGCCATCGGTACTGACGTAAATGGTACTGATGTCGTCCGAAAAGAAACTAAAACCAACTAGAAAAAACTGAAGACCACGTCGGATACCAGATCCGAAAAACCGCTTGTGATTTGGCCGAAAATTGAAAACCGGATGCTAATAAAAGCAAAAACCGCAAACCGTAACTGACACCAAAACCGAAAAGCCGAAAAACCGGCCTAAAAAATGGCCAAAACCGAAAATCCCAACGCCCTCATCCCATAGGATGTGCCAACATAGCTTTAAAGCTACATACAGCCCTGCATTCACCTTTGTCGGAGAAGCCATGGCTCTTTGTGGATTTGATCACATCTCATTAATTTCTGGATGTTGTTCTTAGAGGAGCAGTGTCACATCCAAGCATGCGCGATAATGCTCTCAAGAGGCCTTCTAAGGGTGTCGCTTTGTTGCTCAATTACAACTCCGAGTCTCCGTCTGTCGCTTGTTTCATTAGGGACAAATGTCGCTGTCGCAAAGAAAACAAAGAGAATGGAAAGTGAATTGTCGCTCTCGCAGGCTGTCATGCGTTTTCTGCTAATTTCTGTCGGTTGTTGGTGTTTTGGGAGAGGAATGTCGCCTGTTTTCGGAGTCATGTCGCTTGTCGCTTCTAGCCCTTGGAAGGCCTCTCTCAAGTGTGAAACAGATTTTTTATCTGTCCGCCATTCTTCAATTTGGTCCGTAGGAATGATTTCGGCCAGTATTATGTATATGCATTGAAGCCTCAGCTATATTTCTCTTTTGGAGATTTTTCTTTGTTTGTTCTGTGCCATATGGATGGCATTGATAGTCGAAGATATATATCGGCAACGAAACTTGAAAAAACTTGCCAGCTTTTTTAAGTTGGTGTATTGCTACTGCACATGCGCGAGATCCGTGACACTGTTCCTTTAAGTAAGCATTGACTGCTGTGCAGTGGATGGAGCACACCATTTGAGTGTAATGATGTATAACTTTTATTCTGGTCTCTCTGCAGATTCTGCGAAATAACGTCAGAGGTGAACTCACAGTAGCTCACACAAAGGAGCAGTTTTCTCTCAAGGATAACTCTTTTATTGCTGCTGTTGCATCTTCACTGCAGATTAGCTCCAGTGAGGTGAGCTTTACTTAGTGCAACATCATGATTTGTGCTCTGTAACCACACCAGTTCCAAATAACTTTCATAATTTTTGTGGCACATTGACTTACCATCTAATCTTGTTCCAAATCTTAGTTGACGCTTCTGTACTTGAGCATTATTTTTTATAATTTTCTGACACAGCCATCCCTCAAACTTAACGATCATTAGATATTATTAGCTGCGGGGCAAGTTTAGTGGGTTCATGATATTTGCTAATTTTTATCCCAACCCAGATTTCAATCTTGTATTTTTCCTCATTGTGACTGTCATTTCGGCGAAATTTGCAATGAAGTGCAGCTTTTTTGTGGTAACAATTCCTCATCCCACATCGGTGGTGTTCCTTTTTTTTAATTCACAATGAATGTCAATTGTCTTTTGCGTGAGACTTTTCACAAAAAATGACAGCTCTAACAAGGTAAAAAAGGATCATGAGGTTATGTTTTGGGAATAAAGTTCAGGCCACCACAAGAAAATTCTTAACAAAAAAGTAAAAAAAAAACTCAACAAAGGATGATCATGCTCACAGCTGGTCGCTTTTGATGCTCTTCCTAAAACTCAGCAGATTATTGCTGGACCTTAGACACCCATCTAGCCTGTTCCAGGCTCTCCATTTTCTTCCCTTGTTCTTCGCTCTTTGTTTCGTGATTCGCTCTTCACTGGCCCCAAATATCTGAGAGCCTGGAATAGAGTAACACCCTTCAACATGTGAAGTACATTCTTATTCTTGCCTTGAAGTTAAGTTTCTGTTCTTAACAATACAATTCAGTGTATGTACATCTATAGTCATTAATGTTTTCCTTGTATGTACCCTTCTCACTCAGCTTTCACCTTAAATACATTTGATGCCAATTTTTAACCTCATCTTTTCAGGAAATGAAGTATTTAAGGCAAGCTTTGCTGCCACTGTTAATGAGTTGCGCGACAAGTGTTGGGAATGTTAAAACCCTGGAGGAACTTCTTAATCAGGTACCATACTCGCTGCTGACTGTTTGGTTTCAAATGTTTGAAGCCCCCGTTTTTTAACACTATCTCCACTTTTGTCCAGCTTTGCACGCAACTACACGAATTTTCCAATTTTTGTCAATTTTGCAATTTTCCTTGTTTTGCAAATTTCGGAATTTTTACAATTTTCGCAGTTTTCGCAAAAATTGCAGTTTTCGTTGGGGCCCTCTCAACCTCCTATTCTGCTGCTTTTTTCCGATTTTTTGCAAATTTCGAAATTTTCGCAGCTGTATGCAAACCTGGATACATCTCCGTATCACAAAGCCAACATTATTGCAACACTGGAGGAGTGAACAAGCAGAATTTGTGGCAACATCTCTGTACCGCTTTCAAACATAACCTTCGCATGTGGTGGGATGGGGAGTAAAAAAATGGTGGGAATGGGTACTGGGTAGAAGGGTCCATTTTCCTGCCAATTTTTCGCCCCTCCCTCCAACAACATCCATAGTTCGTCAGCCGTGAGTTTCCGAGCCTTCGACCAAAGTCAGGAAGGTGGGCCAAGGGAAGTTGGGGGAGGGGAGATAAAGATGCAGAGAAAAATGGCAGAGGGGGAGAAATTTACAAGTTTTGAAAAAAAAGGCAACAACGTTTTGTATTTCTGGTATTTTTTTCGCAACTTTTCAGAATTTTACGTGTACGAACATACAGTAATTGGGACAGGCTTACTGGGTACTCTGTGATCAGGCCATGCAGGTTACGACAGATTTGAGGTCATTTGCCCGTATGTTGCATGTGTTTCTTTAGCGTCTGATTGGTCTTAGTTCTAAAGTTTGAGAAGCTGCTTTGTGCCATTTGGTTTTCATCCCCAGGGTGCCGATGTAAACGCTACAACGGACTACGATGGCCGAACCCCCCTTCATATAGCGTGCGTGGAAGGTAACACAGAAGCCGTTAAGTTTCTTCTCAGACATGGCGCCTCCACGCAAGTAAAAGACAGGTTCAAATGTTCGCCTTTGGACGACGCCATCAAATTCCGACACAAGGAAATCGTGAAAACTCTTCGCAAAGCCGGCGCGCAGTTAATGAAGTCATCTATGGAAATAGCCGTTGAATTGTGTCGCTTAGCAGCTAAGAATCGCGTGGAAGATCTGCAAGGGTGGCACCTCGCAGGCGTGGATTTCAACGTTTGTGATTACGACAAAAGGACGCCTCTTCATGTAGTAAGTTTGCATGTGATTGTCGCTCTCAATTCGCACAATACAGAGAGGCCCTGCCAGGGGAGGGTCCCGTATCGCTTGTCTGAATTTTAAAATCGCCCATGTCGGTGTTTAAATCGCTAATTCTCGGCCTTGATGCCACGGTCGGAATTTTGCCGGGAGTGATGTCGCCTGTCGGGATTTAATTTTCTGTGCTGTCGCTACTTTTTGGGCCATGTTGCTTGTCGGAATTTACCCTGGCAGGGCCTCTACAGAGCTTTTTCACTGTCCAAAGTATAAATTCTCGTTTACTTTGATTTTGCTGTACTTCTCTCTCTGATTGGCTGGCAAAACTCGCGCCACTTTCTCAACCAATGAGAAGCAAAACCAAACCCAATCGTCACTAACACAGCACGCACACATTTTCCCGCGCTTTGCGTCGGCTACGTTTAATTGCTTTTCACATGCGAGATACCCCTCCATTTTTTTCCTTTTTCCAGGCTGTTTGCCGTAACAATGCTGAGACAGTTGCCTTCTTGTTAGAGCATGGCGTCAATCCACACCTGAGAGACGTTTTTGGCAGCACGCCTTTGGACAACGCCAAGTGTTACGAGTTAGAGAATATTGTCAACATGTTGGAAGAATTCTCTGCAACGAAACAAATCGGTGATCTTACTGTTCATTAAAGGGAAAAGATGAAAAGGATATTAAAAGCCGAGCAGTACCCTTGTAGTTATGGGATTTATCTCTAACGAAATAACACTTTCAGTAGCAAGGGCAATAAGGATAAATATTCCGCAACACTAACTTCAAAACAACATTTTTATGAAAGTACTGCTCAGCAGCCTTATCCATTTAGAGTTTGATATACATACTGGAAAGTTAAAACCGAGCCGGATCGCATACCATATACCATTTACTTTGTTTGGAAATGCTGTCGAGGACTCAAACGACGCGGGAAATGCCTTGACCCAAGGAATAAATGTGGAAGTTAAGGGCGGTTTCTAACACTTTGACCCCGCTCCTTTTAGGGGTTTTCTTTTCTTTCAACTATTGTCCTTATTTCATTCTGATTCTTCTCGCCAGAGTTAGGTTAGGTTAGAGTTAGGTTGGGTTAGGTCATCGTTCTGTGTGTACAATTTCGACTCAGAAATTGAACAATTTTTAAGTAATTGGTTCTACTGTACATTTTTTCAATTATTTTTCAGTTGTAAATATGAACGAGGTATATGCTGTATGTTCGTCGGGTAACGCTGGAAACCTAGGGGCTAAATTTTATGTAAACTATGGATTTTTAAGTTAACGTACCATGTCGTATATTGTAAGATTTTGGAACGGGATGCGGTACAATTATTTATTTTTTGTTTGTATTTATACAGGATAGTTATTGCCGTTGAAGAATGGCAAAATATTTCAATGTATCTAAATAATATTTTTTACTTTCACAGGTGCAAAAAAAATATGAGTGAATTTTAAAATATGTGGAGGAAAAACCTCGATCCAATTGTTGTTTTATTTCATGAATGTCGGTCTTTGTGTTAAATTGAGGTGATTAGGAAATCACTCTATCGAGTTTTCTAAGTTATGGGTAAATTGATACAGAATACATATTTTTACTTACCGAAAATAACCGTTGCAATAGGAATTGTACAGAAAGGGTTTACAGAGTGGAAATATTAAGGCAAATAAACGAAGGGGATGGTTTTCAATTTGCCTCGTCTTTGTTTGTACACTAAAGGGATAGAAACCAGAGAACAGCTTTAGAAAACGAACAGGCCGATGTGAAGGTTTCTCTCAACCCAACTAGGCGTAGCGAGGGGGAACATACGATTTTTATCGTCACGTCCCAGTTTTCCCTTCCTTGCTACCTCGGCCTGCGTAGCAAAAGTTTCCGTGGGGTTTCCGAGCTTTTCGATGTTTTGGACGCGCGAAAAATGGGGTGGCCTAAACATCGGAAATCGTTTGCTCGCAAACCCCGTGGAAACGCTTGCTACGCAGGCTACTGCGACCTTCGTATGCACCCCAAACCCCCCTCCCCCGCACGTCCCCTTACACGTCCCCACTGGTAAAAGCTCTCTTCAAAATCCCAGTCTTCTCTGACAATAATTATTGGCTTGGTTACTCGGCTCTAGTCAAGATGGCGGCGTCTGTCCATTTCGAAAAATCACCTGTAACTCGCCCCTACAGTTTGGTTGAAAATTATTTTACCACGTCATGAGCGATTCTGCAAAAAGAGGACCTTCAAGCCCTAAGAAAAACTTAAAAACTGTCCCCGAATATGGCGAGAATGACGACATCTCCACTCAAACGGGTGGCATCGAAACGCGCTCATCTTCCGCCGATTCTGATTCTAGACGAAGTCCTGGCCCTTTTCCAGGAAAACAAACCATGCAGTCGTCCACTTCTCCGGACGCTTCAGAGAAAACCAGCGCGCTAAGGCGCTCGTTTCATGCGCAACTTTCACGAAGCTTCTTTCATTCTCGTTCTTTAAGTTTTTCATCATCAGTGGACGGCTGTTTGAGTCCCTCGCGTCACAGACTTGGCACTGTGTCGGTTGAGGATCCCATTACGCACGACAAAGTGGTGAACAGTAAAGTGCTGCTGCTGTACACTGGTGGAGCTTTGGGTTGGAAAGTGGATCCACAAGGTTAATAATACTTTGTTATTTATTGCACAGAATGAAGTTAAAGTTATGCCTAGATGAGAAAACAAACAAGTTTCTTACTGATACTCCGCAGTGTAAGAACACATGGGTTTAAATTTTGGTGCTGCAAAGAATGCATGTTGACTAGGACAGAGCCAGGGATTGTTGGCATTGGGGGATGACTTCAAATTTTTGGTGGAGATGTACTTTCTACTCAAAGAAGCTACCTTTTTTCTGGATCCAAATACATAATTTCAGTGCCCAATTTCAGGAATGACATGTTCTATATCTGAAATACCCCACCCTATAAACCTGCCAACTCTCATGCATTATGCATGCATCTCAAGCCTGTGGATCATTGATCTCTTGCATCAAGGTCAATTTCTCATGCCTGACTCACAAATCTGGCTGACCCTTTCTTTAACACCTTAACAAAAAAATCAATTAAATTTCCCTGAAAAATGTTCCAATAACTGCGCTTTATGTCTAATATGAGTCCTTACTGTATGAGAACAGACTAATAAGTCATGTTTCAGTTTGCATCTGAGGGACTGGAAACTAACTTGAACTAGCTTCTGAAGTTACTTTGAAAGTGTTCAGAAGTCGTTGGAACATCTTCAGACATTTTTGGTGGTGTTCAACGTCTTTAGAAAAATGGTTGAAGTAGCAGAATATTTTTGAAATCCTGGTTATGAGTTGATGAAAATCTCATGCATTTGACTCAGAAAAAAGTTGGCAGGTATGCCATCCCTGCTGAAATTCATTTGATGCAAAACTGTAGCAGAGATTTTGACCTATACTGTAAAGCAGTCAACCCCTTTGACAGAGCCTCTTTAAAAGTAATTGGTTCAGGCTGTAAACAGCACTGGAAGACCAGCTAAAGTTAATGGCCTTTCTTCCTTTTTTTTACAGGTATCCATCTTGATAAAAATAACATCTTGAAGGAGATGAAGAAATTACCAATGATGCACGATGTTGAGTATGTGGACTACATTCAAGATAACGTACTGGATGATATCCCAGAGGAAGGGATTGGGCCAGACACATTGGTTATGCCGTAAGTTAATTGGTTTTAAAGTGCGCCTAAACCCAAAATTTTTTTTCACTAAAATAAATCTTTGCATCTGTTTCAAACATATTGCAACTTTTTTAGCAAATCTTGGCTAGTTATTTTGAGTTTTCTAGGGTGTTAAAGTTGCAAAATCTGGCCCCACGACCGAGTCAGAAAGGGCTTGGGTCTATTCTCGATTTGACGTCACAAACTGCTTTGCATGCATGTTTACAAAGACTTAATGCGATGTAAATCAGTTTGTGATGTCAAATCGAGAATAGACCCAAGCCCCTTCTGACCTGGTCATGGGGCAGATGATGGCCAGATTTTGCAACTTTAACACCCTAGAAAACTCAAAATAGCTAGTCAAGATTTGCTAAAAAAGGTGCAATGCATTTCAAACAGGTGTAAAGCTTTATTTTAGTGAAAACAAATTTGGGGGTTTAGGTGCACTTTAAGGAAAGAATTAGAAAGGTTTCTGTGTCATAGTACATGTACAATAAGGGATTTGGGTGAAAAATGTGAAGAATGGAAGAGATCAGTTCTGTCAGTGAACAACTGGTGGAGATGGCGCAAAAATTTTGTTTTATCAACTGAGTTGATAAATGTAAATTGGCCATCGTAAAGAGATTCAAAAGCTGGCGTTTTGAGCACTAGCCCTTCGTCAGAGTGAACTGGCGAAGGCAAAGGCTACTGGGCCCTTCACTTCTGACGAAGAAACTAACCCCCTTTATTGAGATTATGTTGACCGACTTAATTGTTCTTCTGTAAGTTAACATAAGGTGACACAAGCTTGGTGGAGGCTAGGAGATACTACCGAAACAGTTAGACTGTGAATTCAAAGACATGTGTGACAGATGGCTTTGGTGTCGAACGTCAACGATTTTGGTCACATGGCTTTGTTTGTCAAATCGAAAAGGTGAATGCACATGGTCACATTCCTTTCTCCACAACTTTGAAACAAACTGATTTGAAACTTGAAAGCGATCTGCAACATCGGAATATCTTCCAGAAAAGAATTCTGGTGCCGGGTCTCCGCCTTCTGCAATGACAGAGTCTACAATGCTTCCTCTTAAGGTTTCATCTATGGATTTCCTGCGAATTAGAGTTCACCCTTTCTTGTTTACAGAAAATGCCATTGTTCAGTCCCGCGCAGGAATGTGACCACATGCGTTCACCTTTTGGATTTGAAAAACAAAGCCATGTGACCAAAATCATTGACGTTTGGCACCAAAGTCAACTGTTGCATTTGTCTCTGAATTCGCATTCTACCTGTTTTGGTAGTATGGACAGCCGGCTTGATAACTCTGGTGCGAGAAAGCAGGGATCGAGACTAACGGTAGCCAACTAGCCACAGACTAGTAAAAATTACATTTTGGCTAGTGGATTTTGCACTTCACTAGCCATTTTGGCTAATGAAAAGTTCTAAGCACTGGACGACCAGAGGGAAACCAAATGACAATTAACTTTATTGTATCACCAAAGGAAATTGAGTCGTGCAAGCAAACAAATGAAGGGCTCGGGGCAAGAACGTCCTCCCGGTTTTTGGTCGATTTTCGATGTGCTCAATAGAAACTGAGATTTGACATGTGGACTTCATTCCAGTTAAAAAACATTGCTCTGTATTTGTTTTGGTCGATTTCCTCTTCGTTTTCGAGAAATAACGTATGCAAAAAACCCAAGTCAGCTCATTCTCTTGCGTATTAATATTCATGCGCGAATTGAATTATCTTTAGGGCACGTGAAATGATTGACGCTTGGAAAGTATTGTTTGATAGTGTGACGCAGACTATACATTTGGCGGTTAAAACATCGATTTAAGTTTCATTGATAGGAAACTTACGTGGCTGTGAGGTGTCGATAGCTAGCTAAATTTAATCGAAACTCGCCAGCCTGGTGGTCGAACGGACGTCATTTAAGTCTGTCGATCGGCAATTCAGACACTTCTGAAAGAAGCCAGTGGTGTTTCTCTGTGCGTGCCAAACGCTGGAACAAATCGGCGTTTCGCAGTACAGAGTACTGAGCCAGGCGGGACAGTCTGAAAGCAACTCTCGTCTTAAAAGCGGCCCGCAGTTGAGAGTCTTGGCCCATTTGCCAAAGGTTGCCGTGCTAGAAATTCGGAAATAAGAGTTGTTTTTTGACTTAGGTGAAAAATATCGGATGTTTGAAGACGTGTTGCGCGCGCTCGAAAGGATGTTTTTATGCCCACAATCCAATGCGACCACAGAGGGCGCTGTCTCCTTGAAAAGTTCTCGCGAGGACTGGAAATGAATATTCGCTCGGCTGCGGTGGGAAAATTCTCACTTCGGAGCGGGAACATTACGGAGAATAGGCTAGTTTCGAATTGTGGGAGAACAAAAGAACAGAGTCGAGGTTCAGGGGAATAATTTGCATTTTCTTTTGTCAAAAACAAAGGAAAATGCAAATTATTCCCCTCAACCTCGACTCTGTTCTTTTGTTCTCCTACAATTCGAAACTAGCCTATTCATCTAAGAGTGGGAAATCGGCAAGACGAGCAGTCAGTCCGTTTTCGATGAGCTGAGTATCTTGGAAAACCAGTGCAAGGAAAACTTTCTTTGCCGCACGCAGTAAATATTCAAAGCACAAATGACGTGACAAGGTGACAGCGTCCTCTGATAAACATGCTGGCGTATTTTAACATATAAATCACTTTTGCATCGAGTACCTCGGTTAGTTCGCTTATATGGTGTCTTGTAAACATCATCAAAAAGTATTTTCACTCGAGATTAATGGCAAAAAGCATTTTCACCCAAGATAAACAGTTAAAATTATTTTCACGCGAGTCGTGTGACAGCCCATTGTGTGCGATCGAATTTCATATATACCGGGTATGCAAATTTTCGACAGTTTGAAGCTAAAGAATATCTTCAGAACTAGTTAAGCATGTTGTCCAAAGTCTTGACCTGTCGTCATTTACTTTGATTTTAATACCATTTTCGTTCCATATTTTCCATTTGACGACGAAAATGAATCCATTGCCGACGTTTCTCAACCGCCAAAACCACGCAAAACTTACTATTCTGAAAGTGCCGTTTAGAAATGAAAACCGATGGAAAATGCACTGTTTGCAAGATACTCAGCTCATCGGAAACGGACTGACTGCTCGTCTTGCCGATTTCCCACTCTTAGATGAATTCTCCGTAATGTTCCCGCTCCGAAGTGAGAATTTTCCCACCGCAGCCGAGCGAATATTCATTTCCAGTCCTCGCGAGAACTTTTCAAGGAGACAGCGCCGTCTGTGGTCGCATTGGATTGTGGGCATAAAAACATCCTTTCGAGCGCGCGCAACACGTCTTCAAACATCCGATATTTTTCGCCTAAGTCAAAAAACAACTCTTATTTCCGAATTTCTAGCACTGCAACCTTTGGCAAATGGGCCAAGACTCTCAACTGCGGGCCGCTTTTAAGACGAGAGTTGCTTTCAGACTGTCCCGCCTGGCTCAGTACTCTGTACTGCGAAACGCCGATTTGTTCCAGCGTTTGGCACGCACAGAAAAACACCACTGGCTTCTTTCAGAAGTGTCTGAATTGCCGATCGACAGACTTAAATGACGTCCGTTCGACCACCAGGCTGGCGAGTTTCGATTAAATTTAGCTAGCAATCGACACCTCACAGCCACGTAAGTTTCCTATCAATGAAACTTAAATCGATGTGTTAACCGCCAAATGTATAGTCTACGTCACACTATCAAACAATACCTTCCAAGCGTCAATCATTTCACGTGCCCTAAAGATAATTCAATTCGCGCATGAATATTAATACGCAAGGGAATGAGCTGACTTGGTTTTTTTGCATACGTTATTTCACGAAAACGAAGAGGAAATCAGCCAAAACAAATACAGAGCAATGTTTTTTAACTGGAATGAAGTCCACATGCCAAATCTCAGTTTCTATTGAGCACATCGAAAATCGACCAAAAACCGGGAGGACGTTCTTGCCCCGAGCCCATCAAATGATCGACTTTTTCGTTTTTCATTTTTGAATTTATACCGTCACAACAAACAAAAATGTGATAACTCTTCAAGGCGTGTAAATTCAATTGAAACGGTGGAATACTGTCTTATAAATGCTGAATTTCACTATGAACTAGAGCTTATTATGTGCCATTTATTGGCGATTTATTTCTTTGAAGGCAAGGTTTGAAAAGTGTTTCTCTTTTCATCACTTGCCAGCTGTGACAGACAGAGATGGCTGAAATGGCAAAATACTCTGTCAGAAAGCACATTTCTGTTAATAGTGTTTCTAGAGCATTATCAATTACGTGGTGAAACTTGATAAATAATTGATGTGATTCAAATAATTTGTCTTTGTTCAAGTGAGTTATTTTATTTCAAGCCATTAAAATTTAAATCGCATTTTGCTTCCAAAAGAGTATCCGTTTTTGTATTTAAGCTGCTGTGTTAAATTTAGAGACTGTTTAGTACCAGATGTAAGAATTCCAATTTCAAAGTTTCAAAGTTCAGTTTAATTGCTATGTTAAATTTATATCACGGTGTCTCTTCAAGGCATTTTAAAGAATTAATTTACAGTGAAAAAAGACTTATTTTTTATTATAATACTTTCAAATGTCAAACATACTTAGTTCCAAAAAGCTGATAAGTTGCATGTCAGTATTGCGGTTGAAAAAGAAAGTACCTAACTGAAACTGCTTGACAGGATTAATGTCTGGCAAAGAAGTCTGGCTAGTGAAAATTTTGTTTTGGCTAGTGAATCAAACCTCTCACTAGCCACTGGGCTAGTAAGCTGAAAAGTTAGTCTTGAGCCCTGAGCAAGTGTGATTGGTTTTAGTATTTTTAGTTTCTCCATAATTATTATTGACAGAGAAAGTGGCCAACCCTAATGTGATAGAAATAGTGAAGCATAACCAGTTGAACTAACTGCGTAATGGAGCCAAGCAGTAAGCAGTTGAAACCTTGCCGTGATACCTCAATGATAACAATAGAAGACAAAATGATAAATATCATGTACTTTATTATTTGTACCTATCTCAATGAACTTTATTATTTGTACCTATCTCAATGAACAATAACCAAGTTAGACAGTGGTAACTTATGCTGTGAATAGATATTCAATATGGTGACTTAGTCTAATGTTTACAACTGATAGGGTGAGTAAATATGGGAGGCGTATCTTTGTTGATGTTCTGGAGATGCCAGAGAGTGATGTCGTTGTGCATTCCAAGGATCAAGACATCCACGATTGGTTGAAAGTTGCTCTGCAGATCGAGGAAAATTATGAAAAATATCACGGATTTGTTGTTCTCCATGGCACAGATACCGTGGCTTATCTGTCTTCTGCATTGTCATTTATGTTTGAAAACCTTGGGAAATCAGTCATCTTCACCGGTTCACAGGTAAGAGGAAAGATTGCCGTTAACTGATCCTAACTACTGTCAAAGGGATAACGGATTTGACAAAGAATTAAGCATAGCAAGGCTTCCTGTTCAAACAGATTTTACTGCATTCCAGCTGTGTGAAAATTGCTCTCATCTGGTGTGGCCAGAATGTTGAAAACTTTGTTTGAATGGGAATGCTTGCTATGCAGGCAAAGTTATTAGCAATATTTTGTATAGATCTGTAGATATTCATATTTTTAAATCATGAGCAAAACCCCTTTACCAAGAATTTATTATTTTCTCATGACTGTAATAACTGAATATTTTTGTACAGTCTGTATTTCTGTAAATTATCTCTCCAAGTACAGTAAAAACCTGCATACAAGAGCATGTGGATTAAGAACACCCAGGCTGAAATTATTTTGGTAAAAAAGGAGCATATATATAAGTACACATTCAACCTGAAAATTGAAAATTGTTCTTATATATAAAAACTTTTCCCTTTTCAGTTTAATAGAACAAACAGTGTCTGTAGCTTTACTGTGGTATTGCACTAAGATCTCTGTATAAATGCTAGTAATTTCACTTGCTGTGTATAGCAAATGTACAACAACTGTATTTGGAATTAAAAGTCTTATAATTACATGAAAAATATGCAATAAAATGAATGCCACCATTTGTAAAAGTTTAATTTTCTCTCAGAGTTATGTATTTCATCATAGTCAGTAAATCCCTTACATTTTTTTAGAAGTAAAAAATTAAGAACACTTAAGAACACTTTCAGGCTGATTTCACCTAAAATACCCGATTTGTAAGAACCCAATCAGCCTGTACCCCGAAAATGGGTGTTCTTGTATGCGGGTTTTTAATGTAATACAAATTAAGTTACTTTTTTGGTTACAGCATATTACTGAGTATTGTGAGCTGAAATGCCCTTATTTAACTAAAATATCTGAATTTTTTTATAAAAACAAAGTACTCTTCAAGATCAGTCCTTGCAATTTTATTTGCAAATGTGTCACGTGCCTTCTGAATTATAATTTATTTGGCAGAATCCTGTTTTGTTAGATGGTTGATACAATGGGCCAGGCCAAGTCTCTCTTTACTAGAACTGCATGCTTGTACCAAATTGACCAAATGTACTGTTTCATATGAACCTTTAGTATGCCCTGAGTGACCACCTCAATGATGGAAGGCAAAATCTCCTGGGTGCAATAATGATTGCTGGTCATTATGTTATTCCTGAGGTAACAAAATCACTTGTATTTCACTATTTTATCATAACTGTAAAATTCTTGAATCGGACTGTCGATCACTGGCTTTAATGAGAGGTCAGCATTAATAGGACTGTGTATGTATTGTGCCTAAGTAATATTGAACAGTGTGCACCTTCACATGACCTGTAATGCACATGTCATCGTCTTCCCCGTGGGGTCGACTCCAGTCTAACCAGGAGGATTGTGAAATCTTTCAAGCAAACTTGAGGAATTTCCCTAGGGGATCGGGGAATCTTGCAACACAAAGTCCCCTGGTTGAGATATCTTTCAGCAGAAAATCCCCCTGACATCCTTTACAAACTTGTGAATTTCCTCACCCCCTAATCTTTGATCATAAAACAATATCAATATTTTCCCCAGCCTCGGGCAAAGAATCTCATCACTCTCCTTGTATTCCCCCACATATCTCCCTGGTTGGCCCAGGGTCAACCCTACAGGGAAGCTGATGACAAGTGCATAATAGGACAGATGCATTTGAATGGCTTCTTCAATATTTATGATTTGTGGAGTATGTGAGTCTTTTGTTCATTTGTTGTAATTATGATTAATTGATAACAGGGCTAATTCTGTTGTCCAATTCAGTCTGTAACAATCAGTACTGACGATTATTTAGTGAATTGGACTCCTATCGTGTGTGTTCTAGTCCATCTCGCTCAGGTTTGACCTCGAAAGGCAACAGGCTTGATTACCCTTGTAGAGGTGAGAAGCAATTCACCAATAGCGTAACCAACAATAGAATTGACCTTACTTGAAACATGAAACCTAAATAGCCCCCTATGTAAGTGAGAGGGTGCAGTTTGACAGGTTCTAAAGAAGGCAAAAGGTAACGCAAGGAACACATGACAAAACAAAATGAAACTAGATAGCTAAATAATGCACAGCACATGTGATCATACCATTTTGTTCATCAAGTGCTTCTATGGTTACCAACCAAACTGGACTCCAGTCAATCCTATTACCATTATCTATCACTGCAACCTTAAGTTATTTTTGTATGTAGATTAAAATCTACCATGTAAGCAAAATTTAAACTAAGTATTGTCATTGTTATGTTTGTTTCAGGTGACATTATTCTTCCACGGAAAGCTTTATCGTGGAAACCGTGCACTGAAGGTAGATGCTCGCAGGTTTGGTGCATTTGATTCTCCAAACTGCCCTCCATTGGCCACTGTGGAAGCAGGCATTGAAGGTGTGGTTTTATTTTATGTGTTACAAAAGCCTACCTGTGGTTATTTTATTTTCTCAATACGAGAAGCCACACCCAGCCAAAGTGGGAACAACATGTTAATGCCTGCATATAAATCAAGGATGTTTACAAACGGAAAAAAACAGTCATCAACTTTGAGCCAAAACAAGCAAATGTAAAAATATGTATATTGACAGCAACAACAGTTGCGTTACAGAAAGGTTTTTACCAAGGTGTAGGGGGATAGGGTGAGAGGTGGAGCTCTGAGCAAAAATGGTGGAAGATTTAGGACACACAAGGAAAATATTTTGAACATTGGAGAGTTTTCTGTAGTGGAAAAATCTCAAAGAAGGTACCCACTCAGAAAGTTGTAGGAACAACAACATTTATGATCCCTTGCCCCATTCCCTCTCCTACACTCCCTGCTCGCAAGAAACTCTCCCTGCTTTCTTTGTCTTAATTTGTTTGGTTCTTAATTCATCATGCAGTGGAATGGGAAGAGCTTTTCCTTGAAAACCAGGCCACAAAATTCCGAGTGCATACAAAGATGAGTTCAAGAATTGGAGTGCTGAGAATATTCCCTGGCATCACTGCTGAGGCTGTAAGTTACGACCTGTATTTTGATTCCAGTAATGATGTGAGCTCACTTTCTGACAATATACAAGTTGTAAGAGCTTATTGAATTACAATACAAGTTGTAAGAGCTTATTGAATTACAATACAAATTTTGAAGTGATTATAAACGTTTCTTCTCACTTGGCGTGGCAGGCATTGGTGTGTACCAGATGGACCTGAATTCATGTCTGCCCCTCTGGTTTCGTAGCCTGTGTGGCAGGCGTAGAAAGGGGAGGAGGATGGGGAGGAAAAAAGGGAGAGGGGATTGGGGAGATCCCTTTTTTCTCTCCCTCCCCCCACCCCCCCTTTCTACGCCTGCCACGCAGGCTATGGTTTCGTTTCATAGAGGTCCAATGATCTTGTGTTCATCAGTTGTGATTCTTACTGAATTCACATCTTATCTCTTATGGTACTCTCTCCAAGTTGTTCCTAGAACACAGCATCATCAGAGACCCAGAGGTAGATATTTAGAATGGGCTACAAATTTTGCGATCAAAATCAGGGCAGGTGAAAGTTTACAAGGTGGGTGAGAAGAGCCCCGGGAACATCAGTTTATTTTTTGTTGGGACTATTTTCAGAACTTTTGCAAATCCCTTCTAAACTTTTGGTGGTCCTGATTTTGCCTACAAACTTTTTGTACCATTTTTAATATCTGCCAGCCTGAGTCTCTGAGACTGAGGTCATAGTGATGCTTGAAGGTCTCCTCTAATGATGTAGAGTTGTCATTAAGCTTGGCACCCTTCCTACACCCCTTAGGTACGTGCTTTCCTGGAGCCTCCCATAGAGGGAGTAGTGCTAGAGACTTACGGTGCTGGTAATGGCCCTGACTCAAGGGAAGAACTCCTGGAGGAGATACGAACAGCATCCAAGAGAGGAGTGATCATCGTCAACTGCACTCAGTGTTTATATGGCCATGTGGTTGATGATTATGCTACAGGAAGGGTATGATGATTTCATAGATTTAATTTATCAGTAGACTGTACATGGTAAACTTGTATCTAATTGTGCAGTTCTTTTCAAAGTCAGACTTAAAATTACAATGTATATTATATTATTTCTTACCTATATGGCTAGTGTTTGTAGCCAATATAATGCATGCTCTGGTTGGCTAAGTGTAGCTACAGTAAGTGCGAGGGCTTTATTGTCCCCTAATGCCCAAAGTCCGATTACGGATTATGCAAATTAGGATAGAAAAAACAAAAGGTTATCCAAAGGCTGCATTTATTTCATTTACATTGAAAATGGCTGCGACTAGAGCAAAAAAGTGAAAATATGACCAGGAAAACAATTGAAGGGCTCCGGGCATAACCAACGTATGTCGAATTTTAGGTCGTTTTTCGATTTTGCCCAGATTTGGTTGAATTTTTGCATGTGAACTGCAGTTCGATTGAAAAACATTGTCTGGTATTTTTTTCACCGATGTTTTTTTTTTTGGTTTTGGAGATATGTGTGTAAAAATGCATTTTTAGTTGCGTACACAAAGAAACCAACCTTCCATGAGAGTGGCTTGCAAATTGCATTACATCTTCTTTCAATCGAATTGCAGTTTTTTCGCATGCAAAAATTCAGACAAATCTGGGCAAAATCCAAAATACGACCTAAAATTCAACATAGGTTGGTTTAATGCTCCGAGCCCTTCAGTTATTAATGAATAGATAAGCTCGCGCATTACCGTGAAGCGACATCTTCCGCTTTTAACTAAGGTTTTTTTTTCTTCAGAACTGTTATGTTAGCCATATCATAAACAACTTAATAACCTTGACTGTTCAGTCGTTACGGGAAAATCTAAACCTTAGCCAAGCTGTATTGACCTCAGTTTTGAAATTTTCCAATAACAACCTCACAATTGGTTATTAAGTAGTTAATAACAAACAGTTAACAAGGATTGACAGAAAATTCAGAATCAGTTCTATAGCTTTACTCCACGCCAAGACCATTTGTTCATTGCTCTAAGAGCAAACCCGTTTTAACACGGAGGATGTTATCTTAAGGGTCATGCAAATGAACAGTTAATGATGACCATTATAATATTATTATTATCTGTAACAAAGTTTTTTGTCCATGGTTTTGTAGCTTCTGACGGGTAGTGGGTACCATTGTATTTAAACATTTTGAATAAAACTAGATGCTGCTGTAAACTTCCTCTGCTTTAAAATTTCCTCAGCATTATTTAGCTGTTTTTGAAGGCAAGTGTTAAAATTTATGATGATGTAGAAGCTAGCTGATGGACCATAAATTTCAAGCCAGGCCTTAAAATACAATTTATTCAATAATGTTTTTTTTTGTTAGGTGTTGGTTGATGCTGGGGTGATATCAGGAAATGACATGACTGTTGAGGCAGCGCTGACAAAACTTTCTTATGTGCTTGGACATGAAGAGCTCACACTCGAGGAGAAGAAAAAGGTTAGGTTGTAGTAACTTTTCAAGTTCCCCGTTCCACGTATTTAATTTGTGGGGCTAATCAGCTGTCAATCATACCCATGAGTTACAATCAGTGCAACCTGCGAATTTTGATTGACATCCAAGTTGTCATTCCTGTTCCATTCAGCAAGTGGCCTGCTTGGCGTGATATCCCAAAAAGGCGTATGGTGTATGAGGCCACACGCATAACAGCTATAAGTCAATGGGACTTTGCCGAGTGCTGAAATCATGTAGATGTAGATGTCATCTGGTAGCAATTTTCTGTTTCTGCTGGCATTTCATCTCCTGTTCATAATTATTATGAGCGCAGAGGAAACACCAGTAGACGCAGACAACGATTCCTCTGCTTTGCTGAACTAGTATTGAATTCAATACCAGCATCATTTTAGTGATGTTTTTATTTCTGACGTTTTCCACAATATTGTTTTTTGTAACATTTTTTTTTTGTAACAAACTTAATGTACCAGGAGTCTACGGTGTAACGCCCCACAGATAAAACGGAAGCAAGTGGTTTAGCCCCGTTGCGAGTTAGCCCCATCTAGTTAGCCACGTAACTAATATAGTTCGCCTCCCAAATAAATCTAGTGTAAATCGAGTTCGTCCCACATAAAATTATTAAACATAATACTTGTATACTTATCGTGAGGTCTTTTCGAAGCACCATCAGGGCCGAACACTGTAAAATGTTCACCGATGTTTAGGCGCTGATACTCGCAGATGCGGGAGTTCGTGAAATCAAAAGAAAGTGCAATTTTAGGCCCCGTTTATATGGCGAAAAGTTGTCCCGGGCAAGAGGGTCACCCTCCCAGCCGAGTCAACTTTAGCGAGCGTTTATATGAGAAAAAAATTGACCCCTTTGCCCGAGCCAGCAGCACTCGCGCATGCTCTGATTGTCTCACCTTGACCCGAGTTGACCCGGCTAGGCGAGCCAAAGTGTTTATATGGAGAAAAGTTGGCTCGGCTAGGCGAGCCAAAGTGTTTATATGGAGAAAAGTTGGCTCGGCTAGGAGGGTGACCCTACCATCGAAAGAGGGTGACCCGGCTAGGAGGGTCACCCTTCTAGCCGAGCCAACTTTTTGTTTCTCATGTAAACGGTTCGCCAAGTTTTGTAAGGAAATGTAGGAAAAGTTGGCTCGCCCAGGGTAGCTCGGGTTGGCGGGTGACCCTTCTACCCGGGACAACTTTTCGCCATATAAACGGGGCCACTAGAAGCAAATGAGTTGAGACGAGAAAAAGTCGCACTTGTGAACTCTGTTATGCAAGAAGAAAAAAAAAACCTCTCCTCTCCTCCGTTTAATTTATTAGCATTCAGAAATTGAGATAAGAAGTCTCGTTATGTTGTGAAGTTGGGTGTATGTTTTTCTTACAAATCGTTCGGGTCGAGTCTTTGCGTGAAGTCAGATTTCATAAAATGCGTGTGTTGTTTTTCTGTACTAAAGTTCAGTAAAGCAAAATATTTAGCTGACACGCGAGTCTTGTAACTTGGTTAAGTGTGGGGCGAACTTCAACGGGACTAACTCGCTACGGGGCGAATCCACCGACATTCGATAAAACAGATAAAATACGGTCAGCAACAAATACAAAAACTTTTACTAAACAAATTAAAGAAATTTGAATTTTGGTGACTAACTGTAGACTTTCTGTTTGAGTGCTTCTGGAAATCCACCTTGAAACCTTACAGGTTCGAATGTTAATTTGTACTGTGCTTTTATATCCTTAATCGTCGTTTTAATATTTCCAAACAACTTAACGGCGAAGCTTGCTTGTAAAAAACTTGGTCGGTCGAGGGAATTCGTTTGTATTTCTTTCACGTAGCGTTATCGAACGCCTTTGCTTTTCAACCGAAAACGGAGTCTTCATATCTGAATAAAATTTTGTTTGGGATCAAGGGATGAGCCAACTTATTCATGCTTTTGCGAGGAAATGCAGGTACGTGGGCAGTAAAGCTGGTCGATAATAACGGCCGCTTTGCTGTGATTGCTTTTTACAACATCAAAGTGACAATACAAATGTAAATATTACAGTGCAATGTTATACAATATTAGGCAGTGTAATCCATCTAAAACAACTGAAAATCCAAGCAATATTTATACTTTATGGTTACAATGAACCAGGTCCCTCGATTTTCGTGCAGATCAATTGTATTTACAAGCTGGTTTTCAAGTTAAATTACATGCAAATTTATACTCCGATATGCACCAGACTCCGTGACGCCACCGCATTAACAAGTAAGATTGTATCAAAATTTCTCGTAAAATCCAGAATTTGTGATGTAGAACACAGAAATAAGTCAATCAAATGTCGGCTTCGGCTCAACATACTTTTTCCCAGGCTTTTGAAGGAAAAAAAAGTAGCGTGCTCTAGTAAAGCATAAATGCTTTTGTGACAGGGTTTACCTAAAAGAGGGAATCTGGAATCCGGAATCCGGAATCCGGAATCCGGAATCCAAAGTACAAAATCCGGAATACGGAATGTAAAGAAGTTTGGTAGAAAATTTTGACAAAGGTTGAAGGCGCTTGGGTAATAATATGGTCAACAAATTATATGATGACTTAGCCTGAGTTTTGCAGCAATCAAGCCCATGAAGTTTATTCCAGGGGAGCATTTTAATACTTTGGTTTTGCTTTTAATCAGGGTTCGCACGCACCTTGAAATTCCTTGAAAGTGCTTGAATTTGAAAATCAAAATTCAAGGCCTTGAAAGTCAGTGAAAAGTACATTGGGTCCTTGTAAAACCTTGAAATTTGCTGTTTTACTGTTTCCACTTAGTGGAAGAACTAGAAAAGACTTAGACTTGAACAAATCTGGCAGTTATCCCTTAAACCCGATCGTCTAGTATCACATTCTAAAGGCATTTTATTTACTACATGGAGTGCTTGAAAAATTTGTTTTGTGCCCTGGAATGTCCTTCAAAAGTCCTTGAAATTTTAGTCCAACAAAGAGTACGAACACTGTTTAATAAACTGCCTGATTCCTTTAAAGCACACGGCTTTCAATCCACCGCAACGATACTAATCAACGTATTGTGCTTTTTTGAAAATTTAAAATCAAACCATTTAAATTAAAAGTACCTCTTATTCTTTTTGTCGATGAAAAGTGTTAAGCCTGTCCACAAGTTGAAGGCAACGTTTTGAACAATTTTCGATTTTCGATCAACCTTTTTTGATTTCTAGCAACTTTTTTCCGTTTTCAATGTTTTGTTATTCATTTCAGCTTGATCTTAATAAAACACGAACTTTTTTGCTTATTATTTTGAACGCTACTTCACGTACGTGACCACAAACCAGAGAAAAATCACTTTGCATATTTTGATTTAATTGCGTGTGGGAACGCTTACGCCTGATTGGTCAATGTCTGTCGCTCCATGCCGGAATGTTTCGGAATTGTATCGGTACGTACATTTCACGTTGTTGAGTTGCCGCCGATCAAGTGAGGAACATGGAACATTCCGGAACATCCCAGTACATTCCGGAACATCTCCCAAAGACGAAGAAAAATCAATTTAAAAAAAACTTAAAATATACAGAAAAAAGAAACTAACACGAAATAAATATAATCCGAGAGATTAATTGGGGAATAAAAGAAGACAAAAAAAATATTTATGACAAAGAAAGGACGTTTATAAATGCCGCACCCGGAAATGATAGCTGTGGGGGCTGGGTGAGGATTGTTTTAGCGCTTTCGTTTGCTTACAACATTTTCAGAAAGATTCACCCTCATACCGTCTTCTGTCATTGCTCTTTTTTTCGAGTGGCTTTCCAAGAGTTGCTCCTTTGCTGAAACCTAAGTCAGTATGGTGCCCAATATACCTTGAAACTTTTAGATAGGAACCTCGAGCACTTGAAATCCGCTGCTTTCCACTTCTGATCGGTTAAGGATATCTACAACAACTGAGGACTCCGTCCGGCCTACTTTTACGGTAGGCGATAAACGTGGTTAATCTGCTCCAAGAAATATTTTCTTCCCAATAGCAATGCTTCTCACTCCGTTTTTGCAGCGAGGGCCGCACTGCATGGGCCTGTTTGTTTCTTAAGGTTAAACATGTACGAGGCTAGTGTAAAATCTCGCGGGTCAGCTCATTAAGTTGCATTTAATGATCCTGCATACGGTCTTTCTTAATAGTTATCCCTATATCCCTCCACATCGACGCAACTGGAAAGAACAAACCAAGTCCCAGACTACGAATTCAGTCCTTTCACCCACCTCCTCCTGTAAGACATCTATCATCTTCTTCGGTTCTTTTAGCCCTCTTATTAATTATAAAATTACAGTTTCTTTTTCCGTATTCCGTATTCCGGATTCCGGATTCCGGATTCCGGATTCCATGTTTTAGGTAAACCCTTTGTGACATGAGATCCTGATGGCTTCCGTGAAATTGATGCGTGAATATTAAATTGCAGACTGTACCTCAAACTTGTGCGTTTTTCTACGATCGAACCAACAAGTTTACCAATCGAATCAGTATGTTCACTTTTCATTTATTTGCTTTGCTTCGGTGTGCACTTTCACGAAAACGTAGCCTTTGGTTAACAGCAAAAGGATTGCGTTGCGCGTTATCGTTTTCCCTTCGTGCTTGCGTTACTCTACCGTTAATTTTTTTTTAACACATTCTGACCCTTGGCAGCCATAAATTGAGAATCACATCCCATGGTAACGCCTCTAGGTGTCTTGTTGTTTTACCAACAAGTGATCCTCCTGTGAATGATGTATTTGAATAAAATCATATATCAACTGTGGAAATGAAATCAAATGAAGAATGATCCTCGCAGGTGTTAACGCAATTTATGCAATTGCGAAAAGAAGCCTGAATATCTCAAGGTCACGGGTTCAAACCCCGTTGAAGTCCTGAATTTTTTTTCAGACTTCTTTTCGCAATTGCATAAATTGCGTTCACAACTGCGAGGATCATTCTTCATTTGAAGTGAACCTCCTGTCGTTTTTCAGATGATGAAAACCAATCTCCGGGGTGAATTAACGTTGTACAAAGATGAGAACATGCAGCAGTTCAGTGTACGCGACAATGAACTGATTGATGCAGTTGCTTCCCATTTTAGAGTTGGTTCAACTGAGGTAAAATACTTCAAAAGATAAACCACCTTAACGATTGTTCCATAGGAAAGACCCGGGGGGAGGGGTACTCCCTATAGGGGCCAATATGGGGAGGCTCCGCCCAAAAGGAGTACCTTTTTCATGCTTCAGGTATATGAAAGGGTAGGGATTTCACGAGTCGAAGTATATGAAATGGTAGGGAAATCTGTCATTTAGGTATGTAAAAGGGCCTTTCATTAAAATATTTCGAACACACTACCTTATGACTGTACTGTTCCAATGGAAGGTATACGAAAGGGGTACCATTTGTCAATGGAAGGTATACGAAATGGGTACCCTTTCTGTCAAAAATGGTATATAAAAGGGTAAGGGGTCCGACCTCGGGGCGGAGCTTCTCCGGGAGGAAAAAGAACCTTTGAGGGGGAAGAAACACGTTACTTACCACGAGAAGTACTTCATATTTATTTGTTTGTTTGTTTATTTATTTATTTATTTATTTATTTATAAGCGTTTATGAAATATATCCAAGGAGGTACAACAATAGGACACGAGGTCCCTTACAAAGGTGGATCTCCAGTGGTTTGAGAACGTAGCAACGGAAATACGTGAATGCAAAATTACAGAGTAACTAACATAACTAGAACTACATACAATGTAGGGGAAAACTTACAAATGCATCCAGTTCAAGTATAACTCACAAAACACTTTTTCCACAGGAAGTCAGGTTCATCAAGCAAGCTTTATTTCCGGTTTTGATGTGTCACGCTGCAGCAAGAGGTGACATTGATGCCATGGAAGAGCTGCGTCGACAGGTGACTGATGTGATCAAAATCGAATCAATTTATTTAAGCTCAATAGCGTGATTAGTTAAAAACACACGGCTGCCCTCGGCTTCTCTTGCGTGCTTTTTGTCCACTTCAGTATAGGGTTGGAGAGGGGAAGTTCCTTCGTTTTCGGTAAGTTCAGGCTGTAACATTGCTTAATGTCGTGGTAAGTCGTAAAACGATACAGTACAGGAATTTCTATGATACAGCGTTCCTCTCGAGGATACACGATAGTCTACATTATATAATTATAGTAGCGTTCCCGCCAGTTATCCCGCCAGTAGCTATAGCCCATGCCCCGGATGTGTGACCCAGGCCCTCACGCTCATCATTGCAAAAGGTGTAAATGGAGACGACTATAGAGTACTAAAGTGATGACGTCACAAAAACTTAATTTGTGAAATTATGGGATTGTTCGGATATTTAGAGCGAACAAAAAAGACCTACTTGTCAAAAATCAACATTTTCTTACAGTTTGAGAGCGAGATATTAGCACCATTATGCTCTGCTGACTACATACAAATCCTTCTAAATTTGATTCAGTACCGAGTCAAATTTAGAAGGATTTGTATTGATTCAGCAGAGCATAACGGTGCTTATATCTCAGAGCCAATTTGCCTTAAAACGCTGGTTTTTGGCAAGTTAGCATTTTTCATCTTGCTGTTGCTGAAAATCTCAACAAATCCCATAATTTCAAAAATTCTAATATTTGTGACGTCACACTTAAGCACTCTATATGAAGAGCATATATTGAACTGCGAATTGCAGAAATGAAGATGTGTACGATCGTTTACATCTCTATTTCTCTAATCCACAGTTCAATAAATGATCTTGGTATATTCATATTCACTGATTTCATCACTCGCGGTTTTATTACGAACCAACAAAATGACCAGCCTCCAGATGGCTTGTTGACTCAGTTGGTAGAGCACTACACCGGTATCGCAGAGATCGTGAGTCTGATTTACTGTGGGGATGATAATTTGTCTTTCAATCACTCTTTTCGCAAATCGAAGTTACAAGACCTGTTACATGAAGGTGCGACTAGAACGCTATTCTTGATTCTCACATTTGGTGTGAATTTGAGGCGGTCTCTCTTGTAAGATGATCTTTGTGCATGATCTGATCTCCCCGTAGACTACGAGTACTCCCTCCTTTTTCTCAGGATAGAAAAGGGCGCGCGAAGCACGCGAGTGCGCGCGCGTGTGCGGGGAAAGGCGAGACGCGTCGACAAATCACAACATTCACTGTTTCGTTTTCTCAGGGCGGAGTACTAAATGCGGCAACCAGCCATGATGGGCGGACCCCACTTCATGTAGCGTGCCTAGAGGGTCAGCTGCGGGTCATACGTCACTTATTAGCCAAAGGTGCATCACCGCACGTCACTGACAATCGCGGACAAACCCCTTTACATGACGCTATTCGTAGCGCTAACAATGAGGCCATTTTGCTGCTGAGAGAGTTTGGGGCTCATCTGGGGCCCACTACCATGGACAAGGCCCTCGAAATGTGCGCCCTTGCGGCTGACGACAAGGTTGATGTATTGCGGGCGTGGTTCTTGGCTGGAATTGACTTCGATGTTGGGGATTACGATCGGCGGACAGTCTTGCATGTGGTGAGTTCAGCAAGTTTAGTCTCGGAGGAGGCTATCGCTCATTAAGGGCAAAAAAATATTAAATGTGCCCACTCAACGTATGCGGCAAAATATATCTGTATATAATACGCCTGAGGAGACAATATAATGAGAATTGCTTGCCCCTAGTTTTGTCAGAAAGTTGGTACTAGGCCACAGGGTAGCAATTTTGGAAGTCATCATCGGAGTCAAGTGATTTGTGTAACGTCAGTAGATGGTATAAGCACTCTGATCCTTGATTTGATTGGTCAACGAAGTCGTGATGTTATTGGTCGTCTGTCATTGATGCCATAATGTTATTGGCTGTAAAGAGTACTGTAAACCGTAATTGGTGCGTTTCGATCCGTCTTTTGTTAGTCAATTGACCCTAAGTGTATTGTTTATAGTAAAATTTGTCGGCTTTTCTATTGTTTGTCTGTTGTTATTGTCAATAAGTCGTTTTGTAAGGTGCGGGAAGCTGTTGCATTTAACAGTGTCCCAGGTGCTCAGCAATGTTATTGTTGATGTCACCATTTCTCGTCGCTCGTTTGTGTTCAGTCAGTCTTACGTTCAAATTTCTGCCAATTTCACCGATATAAGTGGCCTGGCAGTCGCAGCATTTGAATTTTTCTACCGTTCTGTTTTATTTGTTTCATTTTGCAAATGACGTGTTTCTTCTCTTTTTGCTTTCAGGCTGTCTGTCGCAATAACGTGAACACAGTGAAGTTTCTGTTGGAGTGCGGTGTTGATTTAAACGTGCGGGATCTGTATGGCTTCACTCCGCTAAGGAACGCGGAACTATTTGAAAACAAAGAAATGGTGCATCTACTGCGATCCGCCATGGATTCGAAAAACTGGCGCAGCTGATAAGTGAAAGGCTGTTTTTGCAGTATACAAATGGAAATGGTTTTAGTTACAAAAAGATGAAAAGACAAAATAAAGGGATATACATCATGGAGCAGTAAGATACTATGTAAAATTATATTTTTTTTACGCCAGAAATGGTTTAAATTATTAAAAGGGTAAACTCGTGACTTTGTTCCAGCGAGATTTGGTATTCTTGATGGTTTGAATTGAACGTTTTTAACTGATTCCCGTTCAACTATAATTTTATATGTAAATAACATCCGCAAGATTTTGTGTTAAATTCTGTACAAATAAGGTCTATTAGGTGGAATCATGGAGTTTATTTTATATATTTATTTTTATGATTGGTCTCTTAGTTCCAAAATAATATACACAAAACAGAAGAATATATCTGTAATTCAAGCTAAAGCATCGCCAGTGTTTTTTTTTTATACAAAGTTACACATTAGATGTTATTGACAGTTATGAAATTTATATCAAATATGATTTTTGTAATAATAATAATAATAATAATAATAATAATAACCACATTTTCGCATTAAAAATGAATTACAATGTGTTTACAATATATGGCAAATTACAGTCTATTTTACCGTATTGGGACTGGGATTTATAAATTGCAAAACTTCTAATATTTATATTATTCCTAAAGATAACCCATAGGTACAATTTAAAAGTAACTGGGGCACTTAAATTGACACTACACTGTAGTACATTGTCACAACGTGTGTAGCATTTGATTCACGTGGTAGTTGCCAAGTCGCGGTTGCAGAAATTGTAGATTTTGTGCAGCCGAATCTAGTGTTTCAGAGATTTTCACACACGCGAAACACTTGGCGGAAAATCCACCGAGTTTACGATTGCAATCTTAGATTACAATAACGAGTACAGTGCGAGTACGACTTTTCAAGGCTGATGCACATGCGCCTTCATCGTGTCGCTGCTATTACTGATGCACTATTTCGTGTCGCAGCTGTTGCGTATGCGTGATTATCATGTCGCTGGTGAATCTCATCAGTTTTCTTCTCTGCTAGTCAGCAAGACGGAGAAGCGAGAAATCTTGAAACTTTCAATTGAACATCACGGTTGAAAGACGTCGACTGTGAGGCAAAAGCACACTCTTGTACGAGTAAATCGCTTTCGGCGCGGCGAAGTCCACATTGCTTGGGAGAAGAAACAGACCTTGCCACTCATACTTACACGAGCAGAACTTCCATGACACTTACTTTACTTACTCCCGTTTAATTACCTGCATTGAGAAAATTGCCTCAAGATCTCAAGGAATTTGCCAGTTAAAGGGTTAAGGGAAAAAAAATTAGGTCACGTAACCAGTACTTTTTACACCATAAACTGAACGCCATGGCCAAGCCTAGCTTAAGCATAGGTTTACAATGTGGATTTTAGGGCGAGAGTTATTGTTTTGGCTTTAGAATTAAAGATCCGAGGCTTGGAGTAAGGCTAGATTGGTGGGTTAGGGTTAGGTTAGGGTTAGGGGTAGAATCAGGGTTAGGGCTGGGGTTAGGTTAAGGCTAGGGCTAGGGTTTTAGGGTTACGGTTAGGGTTAGGTTAGGGCTAGGGTTAGGGTTAGGGTTAGGGTCAAAATATACAGTTTTCTTGCTTCCACACTTCCCTTTGCTACAGCACCAAGCTCTTAAGACCTGTTGCAGGTACCCCACCCCATCCAACTCTCCGTCATTTGCTTAGAATTTCACAAGCATTTGTAGAAATACTATCTTCAGTGACTTCTTCCAGTTTGTGGAGTTCACAGTTTGAAAAAGTAAAATGAGCTACAAAGAGTATTTTTTGCTTAAACATGTTAAAATTGACACATGTCAAGCTTGTGACCAGGGCAAGTCATACCGCACAGCTGAGCTCTGATCTATGCTAGTCAATAATTGACACATGCTATGATCTATGCAAGTCAATAATTGACACATGTCAAGCACGTGACCAGAGAATATACCGCACAGCTGAGCTGTGATCTAATTGACACGTGTCAAGCACGTGACCAGGATTGACACGTGTCAAGCACGTGACCAGGGCATGTCATACCGCACAGCTGAGCTGGTTTTGAAGCACGTAAGTGCAGCCAACAGACAATACTGTATCAACAGGACGCCCTCCTCTGCTTGAAATGTTCAAATAAGATAGAGCTATTCTCTGATTTGTTTCCAGTAACAACTTCACCCACTTTATTGTCAATATTATGCTATTTGGTCAGCTTAAAAACTCTGCAGAACTCCTCTAAAATCATCTTCTTCTATTCCGCCATGGAATGCAGACCGCTTTTCCAGATTCTCGTAGCTTTAAATTTAGTTTCTTCTGTCCTTGGTCATGGCCGTATGATCGATCCTCCCAGTCGAAACTCTGCCTGGTGGTTTGGTTTTCCAAATCCTCCCCAGGGCCAGGAGATCAAAGTTCTGATCGAAATTACGTCCAATCACTTGGGTACATTTTTCTTTAGGATTGGGGAGCTGGATGCCCCGTCCGTAACTGAGGAAACACTGGTTTACCAGCTGAAACAACCGAATGGCTTGGATCGCTGGGAGATACCTAAAGGTATAAATGGTTAGGACCCGTTAGTCACAGAGCAAAGAAAGCTAATACATTACGCAGTCAATCATAAACTTACTCTTTGAATCTCAAAAGCGCCCCAGATTAAAGCAAAACCGAATTTTAACTTAAACTCATTTTGCAAATATCGTCGAACATGCGCAGCCGAGAGGATAACCGTCAGCACCTCGCAACCGATTGGTCAAAAGCTAGTAGTCACTTTCATTTCAATGGTCACACTTTAGGATTTCATCCATGGATTCAAAACTTTCAGTCAGTTTACATAGTATTGCAAGGAAAAACTGGGACATTAAAAATCCAAAGTCGAACTGAGTACAGTCAACTCTCTCAAAGTGACCACTTCTAGTAAGCGACCACCTCCTGTAAGCGACCACTTTGTAAATAACCGTTTTGCTTTTCAGTTAAATACTGTTTCAAAAGCTCTCTCGTAAGCGACCACTTCTCAGATTTCTTAAGTGACTACGGCCAGTTTTTAGGCCAGAAGTTTGACATATTCTTTTGTTTTCCGTTTCCGGTAAGCGACCACCCAACATGATCATGTATGATCATTAGAAAAACTTTACTCAAAAGTGACAAAAGTCTAGAAAAACTTTACACAGAATTAAAAAAAAGTCTAGATTTCACATTGATGCTGCTTTCCTAGGTTTTGTTCGGTTTAAATTTTTTATTAACAAGAGACACATTGACAAGTACACCCTATTGTACTTTTCCCGAAAACTGTTGCATGTGAAAAAAAAAACTTATTTATATTTGCATAATTTTAGCCGATAAGGTAATATCTTTATGTCATTAATCAGTCAATCCAGTATTGGGCTTATTTTGTTGATTTGTCCCCGTAAGCGACCACCTCCCGTAAGCGACCACGTCGTGCACCAAGGGTGGTCGCTTACGAGATAGTTGACTGTAGTTAATTTAACCTATTTATTAGTATCCTGGCATATGCGTTATAAATCAAGGTGTGACCTCCCACTGTTTGATAGTGCAAGCGTTGATGGATCGTGTATTCAACGCGACTGCCTTTCAGGCTCTGAAAACGATATGTTCAATATCAAACTCAAGTTATCCGCTGGACTAACCTGCACCCACTGTGTGCTTCGTTGGTGGTGGAGGACTGGAAACAACTGGGGCTGTACCAACCCAAATGATTGCGGCTTGGGCGGGAATCGGAAACAGGAGACCTTTGTCAACTGTGCAGATGTCGCCATCGCTAAAGCGATGGGAGTGTTCCACCGACTCGTTTTCCTCCCCCGACAACGCGTCCCACAACAAAGCCTCCTGCTACAGATGCCCCTAATACAAGCACATGCAAAGCCATTGGCCACTGGCATGGGAACGCGTCCATGGATAACTGGTGCCGGCGATCATGTGGCAGCGGCTACTGCCCGAGTAACATGTGTGCCTGTTAGGAAAAAATAGTAGTCTGCAATGTTGTTCATTTTAACTCGGTGGGCATTAGAATCAGTCATGCAACAGATTGAGTCGTGTGTATGCTTACCAGACACACAATGTGTATAAATAATCTTTGTTAGCGAATCTTAAAGAGGTGTGAACCCCCAAAAGTTTCGTTCTTGCAATTTTTGTACAGTCGCGAAACAGTTTCTAATCCTACCGTCAAAGATGATTAACTCGACTTCAGTTTAATTGACATCTTCACACCGTAAGAGATGTGATTTTTCCAAGTGGAGTTAATGCATTGAGTTTATAGGGATGACTATTATATCTTTAGGGGGATGAGCCAGTTTTCTGCTGAGTGTTTGAGTGTATATTTGATTAAAAACAGGCCAACTGGGGCGTATGAAGTGGATTTCGCAACAGCTGTTAAAAACTATAATTGATCGCTGTAATTTAATTTATTTTATTTTATTTTATCTTTTTAATATTATTTATCTTATTTATTTGTATATGTGTATTTTATATTTATTAAGAAATAATTTTATCATTTGAAATTGTAATATATTACTATATATAATTTACAAGTGTTTTTTTTTTTCTATTATTGTATTTCTGATATTGTAATTTATTTAATTTATATTGACTTGATGCAAAAGCGTTGTCAATTAATAAATGTAGACGTAGGGAATAGGAGGGAATCAACAACAACCAATATTACACATTTTGATAGTGACATTTCTTTGGTGGCCTCTGCAAAACAACAACGTGAAATTTGAAATGACCTGCATGGGACAGTGCAGGAACAGATAACCGGGTGCAGTTCTCTTTCCTAACCTGGCATCGATCCTCCTCGCACGCAATGTGCGTGAGTCCCACGTGATCTACTCTCCGTTTACACACTCGCTCCAGACCTCTCGTTCGAAAAGCGCGTGCATTTGTATGACGGGTCAACACAAAAAATATACTGTACAACCTCGTAGAGACCCTGGGAACGATGTTGTATACTGTACTGTTTTGCAGTTTATTGCCTATTCATCGCAAGACGCCAAGGAAGCAGAGAAGGCGTAGTGGTAAGAGCCCGGGTTCGATTCCCAGACTCGGCGTCATGTGTGGGTCGAGTTTGTTGTTGGTACTCTACTCTGCTCCGAGAGGTTTTTCTCCGGGTACTCCGGTTTTCCCCTCTCCCCAAAAACCAACACTTCCAAATTCCAAGTTCGATCCGGAATTTCGGGGATCACAGGTTTGTCAGTTGAATTACTGTTAAGTGTCACGCTTGCTAAAACAATGTCGACATATTTTTTTTTACCACAATTGCTAGTAATCTCGCAATTTCATTGGCTAATTTGCCGTTGTTGATAAGAGTCTTGACAACGCTTCTCGCGTCAACGTGTCACGCAATTCCATTTTCATTTCTTTGACGATGATTAATATCAGATTCTGACCACCGTGATGTCGAGTATCGTTGTCGATAAGAGTACAGACAACGCTAAACCACATTCTATTTTTTTTTTATTTCTTTATTCATCAAATCATGGAAATTACTTCAAACAAAAAAACCCCTCAGTGGTTATACACTTGTTACTGTGCTTTTCTAATTACACACACAGTGAGTGGCAGGGCAATAACCAGCTGCACAGTTCGTGGCACACCATCGATCCATTCCAGGGTAATTCTTGTACGCCCCTGTAGCTTTACACTCACTAGGAGGAGCCTGGGTCTCTGAAGGGCGCGGTGGTGCTTCAGTTGACGTTGGCGGGGGCTTGGAGGCTGGTGCTTGAGTACTGGGCCTCTCTGACGAAGGTGCCTGTGTAGAGGGCCTCTCGGTGGAAGGTGCATTGGTGCCTGGTTTCGCTGTTTGCATTGCTGGGTTCCCTGCGGGCATGATCTTAATATCCGCACAGTTCACAAAAGTTTCTTGTTTCTTTCCCAGTCCAACTCCGCAGTTTCCGTCTTCATCACAGCCCCAGTTGTTTCCTACAGTCCACCACCATTGCATCACGCAGTGATCACATGTAAGGCCTCTGGGGAGGACGAGCTTGATGTGGAAGTTTCCATTTCCCGACGAATGAAGTTGCCACGTGTTAGAACCGTCAGGTTGCAACAGGATATGAGTCAGTTGGTTTTGAGTGATCGGGCGGCTTACCACCTTACCCACGCTGAATCGAAAGAATCCCTGATGGTTTGAGGTGATCTTTACAGTAACCTCGATAGTTTGTCCCTCTCTGTAAGTCTTGGTGATGAAACGGTCCTTAGCGTACTTGCCAGGGTAGACGTACTTGGGATTTTTGTCGTGGTATGCATCACCGCACACTCCACATTTTCCGTTGTTCTTGTCCCATTGAACGCTGAACCCTCCACAGTTCAACTCGTTATCGGTGTACTGCTTCGGACGGTTTGGAAAATAGCGCCAAGCAGAGTTCCTACTGGCAGGATCAAGCAACATTCCATGACCAAGAACCCGCAAGGCGATCGTATTCACAGCCACAAGAAGTTGGACAATTTCTTTCCAGTATGCCATGTTTATCTCCTCGTTACGATGTGATGATGTGCGCCGTCTCTGAAACAACGTACAATTGATTTTCAGAACTTCTGCAATCGTTAAATGTGTGTTTTCGACAGAGGCGTTGCACTCAACCGAAAGAGCTTTGACAAGGTGTAAACAGCTGTGTCACTTGGTAGAAATGTGACGGAGCACAGCTCAGCTCAGCTTTTCAGTGAAAATAGAGAAACTCAATGCAGCTTCAAGATGAACAAACAAGTGTCAATGTGACTTTTCAACGCACGGGTCAAGATGAAATAGATGCCGAGTGATGTGTTTGATATTGTGTTAATATCAGAAGTGTTGTTCATTTTACGCCTAAGTAAGGAAACCTTTTTTAGATCGAGCGAAAACAATTTTAGATAAAGCATAACTTGTTAAAACCAAAGTACTGATAACCAACAAGCAGTGACACTCCGCTTCCGGGGTGGTTTCTTTCAAAACTGAAGCAGTTTAATACTGTGTTTCCTTTTTTGTGATTTGTCCCTAGACGGGCAAATCTCCGAATTGTATACTGTTTAAGAGTATTTAGGAGTGTGCTATTGAGGAGATCTTACAAATCTGCAAACTATCGAGTGTTTGGAATTTACGATCCCAAATTTGGCATTATTCGTAGTTTTGTGCGCTTGGTGCAGTAAATTTTCGTTTGTTGCCAGAGTAACTCATCAAATACTACAATACAGAAAATATCGATAGCCCTGATTGATAAACACATTTGTGCTCCATGGCTTATGTTTTGTCCAGTGGTTTTAAAGCAAAATTCAAATCCATCGAATTTTTAAGATCTCTTATATAGTTTATACGGCTTTTTCTTCGTTTAAAAATAGGTAAACACGTTGGTGCTTTTTAGTGGTGAGTCACGGTAACTCCGGGGAGGGAGATATTGCAATGAAACATGCATGCACTTTTGCGTGCAAACCGATAACATTAATGATTTCCTTTGACGGTTCCGAAAGACAACCGACAGACGACACATTTTACGCCCCGGAAACAATTTGCGCACAATCATATAGCACTCCAAGCCGAGTTTAAGTGGTTCAGGGCGGTTTAACCAAGAATTTCCGCAGTCATTTTATTTTCGTTTGTGTGGGAAAAGAGGGAAATTCTTTGATACACCTTTGGCTACCAACGCACTCCGGTTCTACGTGACAGTGCCCCATTTTAGTTCAGGGAACTTAAAGGGACACTTTCGTGTAGTTTGATAAACCTAAAGAAATATTTGCAACAATGAAACCTTTGAAATATTTTTTTCAGTGTCTCTACGAAGTACTTGATATGCGCATTGAAACTATTTGCGGTTGTCTATGATCACCGATGACCAAGAGGAAATAGATTGCAATTTGACAAAGTCAGGTTAATTTTTTCAAGTTTTGTCAATGTGTCTTGGAAAAATTGCCTGTGAATAATACCAGTCTCCCGGCTTTCCTTCCAAGAAATAATTTGAAATCTACCTCTTCGTGTTACAAGGGTCGTTTGTGTCATTTAACATTATATTGTAAAAGTATTTACTCTCAGTGTGAACAAACTCCCTTGAAAGTGACCCTTTTAGATCGGTTCGAGAATTTGGCAACATCCAGAGGCAAAAAATGCTCTGCCTTGTGTTCTCCAGCATATCACTCTGGCTGGCGTCTTAGGTACGCCGATAACAGTGCTTACCGACTTGTAATAGAGTGTCCGCAATACTTAGAAATTCGTCTTGCATTGTGATTGCAATACGAAGAAAGAGAAAAGGGAAAACCTAACGATGTAAAGAATAATTCGTAGTTAATACAGAAATATAATGCATGATTCTCTGATTAAATCATTTAAATGAATTAAAGAATAAATGAGTAAATCAACCAGAGAACGAATAAACGAAAGTATGGCTGGACGGGTGGATCGACAGACGAATTAACGAAGAAATGAAAGAATGAATGAATGAGCGAAGCAAGGGAGCGAACGAGCGAGTGAATGAATGAATAGATGGATGAGAGAGTGAGTGATTGAACGAACGAACGAACCAACAAATGAATGAACGAATATGGGTAAGATTAGGAATGGATGAAGCCCATGAAGGAATAAGCGAATGAAATTAATTGGTGTTATATATTGGTGTAAAGTATTACAGGAATAACTTTCCTTTAAACATAAAAGGAATTTGAGGCAAAAGCTCCAATATAAAAGCTTTAGCCAACGTTCCAAAACTAACACACGGACAAATAATTTTTACTCCTCAACTTTTTATTTAATGACATCAGTTGGGTTATGATCTACATAATTCTGATGGCTATCAAAAACATGAAAGTCAATTCATCTCCATTACTCAGTTCTTCTCCATTGGTTCTAGTCACACTTACACATGCTACCAGGACAATAACCTAACGCGCAATTTCTTAGGCACCAGTCAGTCATGGCTTTGTTCCCTTGGTAAGCCCCTACGGCTATGCATCCCCCTGGGTTAGGGGCGTTAGTTGGTGGGGGCTCGGTGGGTCTTTTTGTTGGAGATTGAGTGGTAGGAGGCGGGGCTTCAGTTGGGAGCTCGGTGGGTACACTGCCGTCATCTTTTGTAATCCTGATATCAGCGCAGTTGACAAAGGTCTCTTGCTCTCCCTTGCCCATTCCACAGTCACCGGGTCCATCGCATCCCCAGCTGTTTGCCACGCGCCACCACCATTGCATCACGCAGTGATCACATGTAAGTCCCCTGGGGAGCTTGAGCCTGATCTTGAAGACCTTATTTCTCCTGGAGTTGATGGTCCACTTGGTGTCTCCATTAGGCTGCCTGAGTACATAGTTCAGCTTCTCTTGTGTGATGGGAGGCTTTCCGATCTTGCCCACACTGAATGTGAATTGCCCCTGATGATTGGAAGTCACGTCTACCAGCACTTCAATCTCTTGTCCCTCTCTGTACGTCTTGGTGACGGTTCCCGTGGCGTACTTACCTGGGTAGGTGTACAGGGCCTTTCCCGGTTTGAAGTGGTGCGGATCACCACACACGCCGCACTTGCCTTTGTTAGTATCCCACTGAACGCTAAATCCGCCGCAGTTCAGCTCGTTATCGGTGTCTTGTCGCGGCGTGTCAAAACCGTACCGCCAGGCGGAGTTACGGCTTGCTGGGTCGATGAGGCGCCCGTGTCCCAGAACGAGAACGATAAGGTTCAGAGTTACGACGACGCGAAATACCGTTTCCATTTTTTCTGTTTACCTTTCGCAGTCTCGTTCTTCGTACCTTTAGTATTGTCTAACCGATGTGACTGCACATTTAATTTTTTATCGTAGAGAATCACGTGATTTTCATGATTTCAGCTGATGTTGAAGCTAAACACACTGCGGCTGGTTGAAAACGAAATTTGAAAGATGTCGTGGTGCCTTGAAATGAGCTCAAACAGAGAACAGATGGAGAGCGATTGCACCTGTAAGGTTGGTTAAATAGTGCTGGCGTACTGCTACAGAGAATTTAGAATACTTGACAGAATGCCACAGCTGATTTCTCAAAGAATACAATAACCTTGCTGAAAACAATCCTTGTGAATTTTTTTCTTTCCGAGGGACGTAGGGTTGGAATGGGAGACAAGGAAGGGTTATTTGCCTGAAACGAGGGGGTACGTGACATATCCACCTGGCTGAGTTTAACAAACGACAATTTACAACTCATGCTTGTCAAAAAAATTTAACTTCGCTTGTAAAAGCTCTATAATACGAGGGATGTCACTGGCAAAATGTTAAAGCAGCGGCCTCCGAAAACTAACGACGTCTGCCCCCTTCTTCGAAAGCGGTGTTTTTAATTTAGTTTTCCTTACGACAAATTTTGGATTTGTGCTTTGTTTCAGAATAACCAAGAAAAACATCAGAGAACTCCGCATACACGATGATGGTCTAAGAAACCTGCCTGTTACATGCACCAATAAAAGAGGGTTAACTAGGTTATCTATCTGAATGCATTCGGCACCCCTGAATTAGCAACAGCAACTTTGCTCGAAAGGGTACAGGTTTAGGCTAAAATCGACGACTAAAACTTTTGAATGTTGATGGGAAGCACGGTGAGATGGTGGGACGAAGAGAGGTGACGGGGTGCAAAACATGCCTACCATCTTACCCTCCCAACAAGATGACGCAGAATGAAATGTTTTAGTTGGAATTTATATTTTGTTGGCATCCCTAAACTACATTGATTAATTATGCACCAGTCAATTGAAACCCCCACCCCCCAGGTCCCGGGGAAGGGTGGGGGATTTGACATAGACTCTGTTCAAAAAGCATCAAGACCCCCACCCCCGAGGCCGAAATTGAGATCAAATGCCCCTATCCTTGGGGTAAGAAATTTAAAACAATCCAACATTTACTATGGAAAAAAATGTTTTACTCTGGGCTTGTGAAGTCTGCATTTTAGTTACTGGTACAATGCTAATTTAACACACATTTTTTGTTCAACTATTAAATAAGGGCAAAGCAGTGTTACAAAAGGGGGGGGGGGGGGGTTAGATAGGCCTGCGCGACTCCCCGACTCGCGTGTTTTTAGCCTTGAAGCTATATTTTTGCTCTAACGAGTATGTCTTTCAGGGAACGCCCTCTCTTGTAGGATGTTAGTGGCGGTTCCTTAAATATTTCTCTGAGCGTCGGTTGTTTCTCAAAAAATGCCATTTGCTCATGAGGATTTCTTTTAAGTTTGGCACTGATGGATGATATTGTGTTACAAACGGCAAGATTCGTTTGTTTTCTTTCTCTTTTTTCTTTTCCTCGAGGGCTTGTTTTCTGTTATGAAACTTTACTTCAGAGAGGTTTCTTTGGATAAAGGCTTAGGGTGACCTCTGTCTACAAGATGTGTTTTGAAATGTTCTATTTTCTCTTCAAATATTGTTTTAGAAGAGTTTATCCTCAGAAGTCTTAAAGCCTCTCCTTTCACAAATCCCCTCCTAGCACTGGGTGGATGACAGGATGAGAAATGTGTATATTGATGGTTTCCATGCGAATTTAACGTGGAATGGATGTGGTTCTTTTGTATAGTAGTCCCATTCTTTGTGCGAAGCTATCAAAGTCACACAAGAGTTGCGTTGTATTTGCTCCTTGTTAGTCACGGGTGTGGGAATAAATTTCAGCCCTTGTGCAAGAAGGTTGATCAGATCATTGGTGAGCTCTTTATTAGCGAGGGTTTTTTTTGTGTTTTTTGTTTGTTTGTTTGTTTGTTTTTTCAAGCCTCGCGTTTATATTTCTTTTGTTTTTGATTTGTTTGCGGTCTTTCCTCTTTCTGTTCGACAGTTGTTTGGTTAAACGTTTCCGTTTGGTCCTGTCATTAATTGGGACGGGACCCATAGTCAAAATCAGTCAAATGCACCATCCCCAGGAAACAGATTGTAGTGCAAAAGCGCTTCAATGCCCCTATAATCCCCCACCTTTCCCAGGGACCTGGGGGGTGGGGGTTTCAATTGACTGGTGCATTAGTTGTTCACGGGCACATCTAATGCGCTACTAATATTAACTGTAATTTATCTCTTATCTCTTAGCACATGCTCTCTTTAGGGGCATGTGATCAGTAAAATAGCCTGGTTTCTTACCCTAATTTTTGAGAGAGTACAAATGTATAAAAAGAACGCCAAGAAGTTCCTCGATAATTTACCGATGTTCCCGTAAGGATATTTGCCACTCGTAATCGAAACCGATCTCAAAATTTGCCACGACCACTTTTTCCGGTCAACAAAAATAGGCGCTTGAAAAGCGTGTGTATCTACTGTCATAATCTAATCTTTTATTTGCTGGGTGAAAATAAATATATATCCTTTCATCCAAGTGTGAACACAGGTAGCTATGTATGTTGGGTGAATGTGAAATGAAATTCATCAAAATTGCCTGAAACTCGTTCAGAGGATTGTCAAGAGATACATGAAGACACTGTGAGTATTTTGTTGAATTATATTTCGATTAAAGGCAAAAACATCGATTGCTCAAAGCTCGCTACTGTGGTGTGAAGAAAGGAATTCTAATTAGCTCTTCAAAAATGGAAAGGTTGACAAGTCATAATCATTAAGTAAATATAAAGAGTTAAAATTCGAGAATAAATAAAAACAGCAACAATGACGTGCACATGGCTGAAAACCAAGAGTAACTCGAACATCCTCTTCTGATTTATTGGGTTTCCTATGGTGTTACGTACGGACGGACTTGTAACCCTGTATATTAGCCACAAAAGCAAGACGAAAATTCTTCAAATATGGGGCGTTTCAAGTTACTAATCCTGTCAGTCAGAGAGGTTAGAACAAAAAAAAAACAAAGATAGCAAGTAAGAACGAACGAGCGGAATGAATGAATGAATGAATGAATGAATGAACTCAGCGGAGTACGAAGGACTGACAGACTTAGACACTAGACCAGTGGTAACCTGCGATCAGGCGTTCATTTTTGGGGGGTGGCGGGGAGCTTACACAGAAGAAAAAGAGAACGCCTGATCGCAGGTTAGGGCAGCGGTTGACACGGAATTGGCGTCACCGCGTGACAGCTCTTCAAATGAAAACGACAGCGATACAACTCAATGCAAGTTGGTTAAGCATTGGTGACATTTGGTATTGCGTATGTTATTTGTGTTTAGAGCTGAAATTGCAATAGACTGCGAGTAGTGTCTAATTTCGGCGATGGATTGTGGGGCGAGCGAAAGACACGCGCGCGCGCCAAGTTGCGAGGAGACGCGACGCGAGGGGAGCGCCTCCTCGCAACTTCGCGCGCGTGCGTGTCTTTCACCCGCTGCACATTAGAGACTACTCGCAGTTTAAAATTGCAACGAAGTGAGGACAAGGTAATAGTCTCTAGTGTTACACATGTGAGTACATTTATGGGCGAAATTGACGCATGGTTTTAAGCTTTAAAAATCAAGCAAGAGGTGGCAAACCTTGAAAAATCGATTTCGCTCATACTTTCAAGTTAGAAAGGGTGATGTCTTCTGAGAATCATGATATAGTTGGTTTGGGTAAATCTCGTTTTATTTTGGACAAAAATGCAAATTACGGAACACCGTCGAATATGCCACTTAGACTGGTGACTGTGGCGCCACTTTAGTGATCTTGTGTAAAATGATTGAAGCGCCTTCAACGAAAAATAACTCCTAATCCTCGTTAAACAAGCTTTTGACTATTGTTTAACCTTGTTTGGGAGCAATCAAGCTATTCTACAGTTTCCAAATAATTTTATTCTCGGTGACTATATTTTTTGTCGGTAAAAGTGAGTCTTACGAAAAGTGTTATAGCGAATGTCCAATATCTAACGAATGTGCTATATCTCATCAGGTAGACAGCCTGGCATTTCAGTAGCTTCTTTTAACCTTTAAGTGTCAATCGTACGAATTCGTACGATAGACAGGACTACCACTTTCAAGCTTTGCCACATTCTCAAATTTAGAAAGCTGGTTATGATGGCCTGTTTCTAGTGTCAACCAGTAACTGTTTTAGGCCTGAAGGGCAAATTAACTAAGGATAACCTTTGATTACCCTTCCATATCGTTGTTCCTTTTCAAGCAAAACCACAAATGCCCATTTTATGCACCATTGAGCAAAACGAAAATCACACATCTTTGCTTTAACGTCTTTAATTTAAAATCTCCTTTTGAAAGCAAAATTTCCCAATGACAGAAAACTTTCATCTCATGACTGAGCATTTACCTTCAATTCTGCCTCTCGCGCCTACAGTGAGTCAAGCATGAGCTATTTCATTCGAACCACTTTTGAAAGCCTCTGCATTCCTCTTTGGCGCTCGAATTGCATTCTGGGAACTGTGATGCCACAGCGAAATGGAAGTCCTGACATCAACAATTTCTAGAGACACTCGGACCTACTAGCGAAATATTGTAAAAGTCATGTTCTTTGCAAGTCAAATCTCGCTAAAATTGCCTTGCCAGGTCCAAGAATGCACCGCAGAACGGCGAGAAAAACAACCTCAAGTTCAGAGCCGCCAAGCTTTGACACGAACACTCTTTTCATCCCAGTCGGCATGAAATTATCCCTCATCCCTGGTTTCGTTCAGAGATTTGCCGCTACTCTCCATTCCAGCTTAATGATGCCAGACTGGGAGCTTCTGCAGTGGAAAATGGCTCGAAAACACACTTATAAACCGAGTACTTACCGACTAAAAGTTGCTACGCTCGCGAGCAAAACAACAACGGTTGAAAAAAACACAATTTGAGTCCTCGGTATTCTAGAGCAGCAGACCTCTCAAGGGAGCCCTTCATGCAAGGCAGCTAAATCCCGTTTAATTACCTGCATTGAGAAAATTGCCTCAAGATCTCATGGAATTTGCGAGTTAAAGGGTTAAGAACAGTCTGAAGACTTACCTTTTCAAAAAAAGCCTTTTTGTAAATATTTCGTATATTCATGCAATTTTTGTTTTAGTTATCTTTTAATGTAGTATTGTAAAGCGCCATAGTACAGCTAGTGGATATGGCGCTATAAAAATCTATTTATCATCATCATCATCATTATCTTTAAACACTACGAAACTCAGGTTATCCAATGTTGAAATAAAGGTATTTAGACATAAAACGAAAACTTTGGGCAAATGTTCGTGCGTGACGCTTCAGGCTCTTTTAAATTGCGGTGAAATTGTAATCGTTTGACCTTTGGGGTCAAAACACAGCAAGACAATATCTGTGCTTGGTTTGACTTGTATATTAACAACAACGTTTTAAACTACGTATAGAAAGAAAGATAATTCCATTTTTAAATAATCCATACCTGTTTTGTTTTTCAAAATGGCATCTTTGTGGATCTTCTGGGCTGGATAAACTTCCATCGGAAGTCGATCTGTGAACACTTGTCGATACAACCACCACAAGGAACCCAATAACGTAGCATTTTTGACTGATAGGCTGAAATTCCCTTAATCATTGGCAAAAAGATCTTATTTGCTCTTTTTGCAATTGATTAACGAATTTATTTTAGTTTGTAGGTTTTAGTTTGTATTTGACAGGATGACCATATGTCCACGTCATCGTGGGAAGCTAGGTGTAACATGGACGAGAGGAGCCACCAGATGCAGAATACCACCAGCTTTGTCCAATGGGCCATGTTCTAAAACGAGTAAGGGCTTGGGAACGAGGTTTTAAAATTTATCGATTGGAAAAAAATTGTTTCCACTGCATAAAAGAGCATCTCAAGAATGGTCACTTAACCAACGCCACGCTGTTCAGTTGAATTGGAGCTGAAAACAATGCGTTTGAAAATTGTGAAAATTAAAGACTGTATGGTTTGGAGGGACACACTTTCCGAAATAGAGACATTTGTATGGGATTTTTTTAAGTTTTAAATGCATGTTATCTGGCGGCTTTTCAACCAAACATACTCAAACTTGTGTTAATTAAAGACTATGGTTTGGAGGGACATACTCTCCGAAATAGAGACATTTGTATGGGATATTTTGAAGTTTTAAATGCATGTTACCTGGCGGCTTTTCAACCAAACATACTCAAACTCGCTGAAACTGCTTATTTTGAAATACCCTTTCATGTAAGGATCAATTTAGTTCAATTTCACTGATTTTCAATGAAGTTTGGATTCGTTCCCAGGCCCTTATTCGTTTAGAACATAGCCAATAGGGAAACAAGCCTTAGAGATGGTACTACGAAAGGCTTGTGTGTTTTTCTTCAAGCTGGATCTGATAACGTGGTCATTCAAACTATGATATATAATTTATTGTTTACATTTGCGTTATGTATCATCAAGGCGTCGTTCTATTCTTTTATTCTTTAATGTGTCTTGCGTTACCAGGAATATGCAGGTCATGCCGAGATAATACGAAGACGCTTTCTATACCCTCCAGTCCCACGACAGAAGTTGATGAGTTGGAAGTCCAGTTAAAGACAACAACATTGCATTTACCATCGAGCATTTACCATCTACATACGTACGTCACAGCATAGGAACCTCATGACCACAGCTTTCCCAAAGCACACGTTTTATTTCGTTAGAATGCCACAAAAAAAATAAAAGTCACAATATTTTTACAATACCGAGTTGAGCCGACTCTTCTCACATCAGATAAATAGGGTTATTTCCCAGCGGATACTCCCAGAAAAATTGGATCGGGGTGTCCAAACCGCTTCCTGAAACATTTCCCCTATCTCAGACCGTAATCTGCGATTTTCCCTACCCTATTTCTGACCTCACCAAAAATTTGATACCCTATTTCACACCTATTTGGTTTGAAGTCAAAAATTGGAAAATCTCGACAAATTTTTCTGCGCTTGTTTCTGGCCGAAATGCATCAAAACTGATATATAGCGATGATTTAGAGTGGATCCGAGGCCAGAAACGCCAAATTGGTGTGCTATTTAAATAACCACCAAAATCTGTGATTTTAACCACCATATTTTCTTGTCCCAAAAACTACTCAAAAATACTTGGATTTGGGTCCAGATTTGACAACCTTTGAAAGTTTTTTCTGTTTCGGTATGTGTCTCGTTACAACGGATAAAGAAATGATATTTAGTAATGATTTCGAGTGGGTACAAGGCCAAGAAGACCATTGATGAGGATTTCGAGTTTCTGGCCATTTTCTTAAGGGGTAAGCCTATGGTTTGGGGTCAAAAATTGGAAAAATTCGACAAATTTTTCTGCGCTTGTTTATGGCTGAAATGCATCAAAACTGATATATAGCGATGATTTAGAGTGGATCCGAGGCCAGAAACACCAAATTGGTGTGCTATTTAAATAACCACCAAAATCTGTGATTTTAACCACCATATTTTCTTGTCCCAAAAACTACTCAAAAATACTTGGATTTGGGTCCAGATTTGACAACCTTTGAAAGTTTTTTCTGTTTCGGTATGTGTCTGGTTACAACGGATGAAGAAATGATATTTAGCAATGATTTCGAGTGGGTACAAGGCCAAGAAGACCATTGATGAGGATTTGGAGTTTCTGGCCATTTTCTTAAGGGGTAAGCCTATGGATTGGGGTCAAAAATTGGAAAAATTCGACAAATTTTTCTGCGCTTGTTTATGGCTGAAATGCATCAAAACTGATATATAGCGATGATTTAGAGTGGATCCGAGGCCAGAAACACCAAATTGGTGTGCTATTTAAATAACCACCAAAATCTGTGATTTTAACCACCATATTTTCTTGTCCCAAAAACTACTCAAAAATACTTGGATTTGGGTCCAGATTTGACAACCTTTGAAAGTTTTTTCTGTTTCGGTATGTGTCTGGTTACAACGGATAAAGAAATGATATTTAGCAATGATTTCGAGTGGGTACAAGGCCAAGAAGACCATTGATGAGGATTTCGAGTTTCTGGCCATTTTCTTAAGGGGTAAGCCTATGGTTTGGGGTCAAAAATTGGAAAAATTCGACAAATTTTTCTGCGCTTGTTTATGGCTGAAATGCATCAAAACTGATATATAGCGATGATTTGGAGTGGATCCGAGGCCAGAAACACCAAATTGGTGTGCTATTTAAATAACCACCAAAATCTGTGATTTTAACCACCATATTTTCTTGTCCCAAAAACTACTCAAAAATACTTGGATTTGGGTCCAGATTTGACAACCTTTGAAAGTTTTTTCTGTTTCGGTATGTGTCTGGTTACAACGGATAAAGAAATGATATTTAGCAATGATTTCGAGTGGGTACAAGGCCAAGAAGACCATTGATGAGGATTTCGAGTTTCTGGCCATTTTCTTAAGGGGTAAGCCTATGGTTTGGGGTCAAAAATTGGAAAAATTCGACAAATTTTTCTGCGCTTGTTTATGGCTGAAATGCATCAAAACTGATATATAGCGATGATTTGGAGTGGATCCGAGGCCAGAAACACCAAATTGGTGTGCTATTTAAATAACCACCAAAATCTGTGATTTTAACCACCATATTTTCTTGTCCCAAAAACTACTCAAAAATACTTGGATTTGGGTCCAGATTTGACAACCTTTGAAAGTTTTTTCTGTTTCGGTATGTGTCTGGTTACAACGGATGAAGAAATGATATTTAGCAATGATTTCGAGTGGGTACAAGGCCAAGAAGACCATTGATGAGGATTTGGAGTTTCTGGCCATTTTCTTAAGGGGTAAGCCTATGGTTTGGGGTCAAAAATTGGAAAAATTCGACAAATTTTTCTGCGCTTGTTTATGGCTGAAATGCATCAAAACTGATATATAGCGATGATTTAGAGTGGATCCGAGGCCAGAAACACCAAATTGGTGTGCTATTTAAATAACCACCAAAATCTGTGATTTTAACCACCATATTTTCTTGTCCCAAAAACTACTCAAAAATACTTGGATTTGGGTCCAGATTTGACAACCTTTGAAAGTTTTTTCTGTTTCGGTATGTGTCTGGTTACAACGGATAAAGAAATGATATTTAGCAATGATTTCGAGTGGGTACAAGGCCAAGAAGACCATTGATGAGGATTTGGAGTTTCTGGCCATTTTCTTAAGGGGTAAGCCTATGGTTTGGGGTCAAAAATTGGAAAAATTCGACAAATTTTTCTGCGCTTGTTTATGGCTGAAATGCATCAAAACTGATATATAGCGATGATTTAGAGTGGATCCGAGGCCAGAAACACCAAATTGGTGTGCTATTTAAATAACCACCAAAATCTGTGATTTTAACCACCATATTTTCTTGTCCCAAAAACTACTCAAAAATACTTGGATTTGGGTCCAGATTTGACAACCTTTGAAAGTTTTTTCTGTTTCGGTATGTGTCTGGTTACAACGGATAAAGAAATGATATTTAGCAATGATTTCGAGTGGGTACAAGGCCAAGAAGACCATTGATGAGGATTTCGAGTTTCTGGCCATTTTCTTAAGGGGTAAGCCTATGGTTTGGGGTCAAAAATTGGAAAAATTCGACAAATTTTTCTGCGCTTGTTTATGGCTGAAATGCATCAAAACTGATATATAGCGATGATTTAGAGTGGATCCGAGGCCAGAAACGCCAAATTGGTGTGCTATTTAAATAACCACCAAAATCTGTGATTTTAACCACCATATTTTCTTGTCCCAAAAACTACTCAAAAATACTTGGATTTGGGTCCAGATTTGACAACCTTTGAAAGTTTTTTCTGTTTCGGTATGTGTCTGGTTACAACGGATAAAGAAATGATATTTAGCAATGATTTCGAGTGGGTACAAGGCCAAGAAGACCATTGATGAGGATTTGGAGTTTCTGGCCATTTTCTTAAGGGGTAAGCCTATGGTTTGGGGTCAAAAATTGGAAAAATTCGACAAATTTTTCTGCGCTTGTTTATGGCTGAAATGCATCAAAACTGATATATAGCGATGATTTAGAGTGGATCCGAGGCCAGAAACACCAAATTGGTGTGCTATTTAAATAACCACCAAAATCTGTGATTTTAACCACCATATTTTCTTGTCCCAAAAACTACTCAAAAATACTTGGATTTGGGTCCAGATTTGACAACCTTTGAAAGTTTTTTCTGTTTCGGTATGTGTCTGGTTACAACGGATAAAGAAATGATATTTAGCAATGATTTCGAGTGGGTACAAGGCCAAGAAGACCATTGATGAGGATTTGGAGTTTCTGGCCATTTTCTTAAGGGGTAAGCCTATGGTTTGGGGTCAAAAATTGGAAAAATTCGACAAATTTTTCTGCGCTTGTTTATGGCTGAAATGCATCAAAACTGATATATAGCGATGATTTAGAGTGGATCCGAGGCCAGAAACACCAAATTGGTGTGCTATTTAAATAACCACCAAAATCTGTGATTTTAACCACCATATTTTCTTGTCCCAAAAACTACTCAAAAATACTTGGATTTGGGTCCAGATTTGACAACCTTTGAAAGTTTTTTCTGTTTCGGTATGTGTCTGGTTACAACGGATGAAGAAATGATATTTAGCAATGATTTCGAGTGGGTACAAGGCCAAGAAGACCATTGATGAGGATTTGGAGTTTCTGGCCATTTTCTTAAGGGGTAAGCCTATGGTTTGGGGTCAAAAATTGGAAAAATTCGACAAATTTTTCTGCGCTTGTTTATGGCTGAAATGCATCAAAACTGATATATAGCGATGATTTAGAGTGGATCCGAGGCCAGAAACGCCAAATTGGTGTGCTATTTAAATAACCACCAAAATCTGTGATTTTAACCACCATATTTTCTTGTCCCAAAAACTACTCAAAAATACTTGGATTTGGGTCCAGATTTGACAACCTTTGAAAGTTTTTTCTGTTTCGGTATGTGTCTGGTTACAACGGATAAAGAAATGATATTTAGCAATGATTTCGAGTGGGTACAAGGCCAAGAAGACCATTGATGAGGATTTGGAGTTTCTGGCCATTTTCTTAAGGGGTAAGCCTATGGTTTGGGGTCAAAAATTGGAAAAATTCGACAAATTTTTCTGCGCTTGTTTATGGCTGAAATGCATCAAAACTGATATATAGCGATGATTTAGAGTGGATCCGAGGCCAGAAACGCCAAATTGGTGTGCTATTTAAATAACCACCAAAATCTGTGATTTTAACCACCATATTTTCTTGTCCCAAAAACTACTCAAAAATACTTGGATTTGGGTCCAGATTTGACAACCTTTGAAAGTTTTTTCTGTTTCGGTATGTGTCTGGTTACAACGGATAAAGAAATGATATTTAGCAATGATTTCGAGTGGGTACAAGGCCAAGAAGACCATTGATGAGGATTTGGAGTTTCTGGCCATTTTCTTAAGGGGTAAGCCTATGGTTTGGGGTCAAAAATTGGAAAAATTCGACAAATTTTTCTGCGCTTGTTTATGGCTGAAATGCATCAAAACTGATATATAGCGATGATTTAGAGTGGATCCGAGGCCAGAAACACCAAATTGGTGTGCTATTTAAATAACCACCAAAATCTGTGATTTTAACCACCATATTTTCTTGTCCCAAAAACTACTCAAAAATACTTGGATTTGGGTCCAGATTTGACAACCTTTGAAAGTTTTTTCTGTTTCGGTATGTGTCTGGTTACAACGGATGAAGAAATGATATTTAGCAATGATTTCGAGTGGGTACAAGGCCAAGAAGACCATTGATGAGGATTTCGAGTTTCTGGCCATTTTCTTAAGGGGTAAGCCTATGGTTTGGGGTCAAAAATTGGAAAAATTCGACAAATTTTTCTGCGCTTGTTTATGGCTGAAATGCATCAAAACTGATATATAGCGATGATTTAGAGTGGATCCGAGGCCAGAAACACCAAATTGGTGTGCTATTTAAATAACCACCAAAATCTGTGATTTTAACCACGATATTTTCTTGTCCCAAAAACTACTCAAAAATACTTGGATTTGGGTCCAGATTTGACAACCTTTGAAAGTTTTTTGTTTCGGTATGTGTCTGGTTACAACGGATCAAGAAATGATATTTAGCAATGATTTCGAGTGGGTACAAGGCCAAGAAGACCATTGTGAGGATTTGGAGTTTCTGGCCATTTTCTTAAGGGGTAAGCCTATGGTTTGGGTCAAAAATTGGAAAAATTCGACAAATTTTTCTGCGCTTGTTTATGGCTGAAATGCATCAAAACTGATATATAGCGATGATTTAGAGTGGATCCGAGGCCAGAAACACCAAATTGGTGTGCTATTTAAATAACCACCAAAATCTGTGATTTTAACCACCATATTTTCTTCTCCCAAAAACTACTCAAAAATACTTGGATTTGGGTCCAGATTTGACAACCTTTGAAAGTTTTTTCTGTTTCGGTATGTGTCTGGTTACAACGGATGAAGAAATGATATTTAGCAATGATTTCGAGTGGGTACAAGGCCAAGAAGACCATTGATGAGGATTTCGAGTTTCTGGCCATTTTCTTAAGGGGTAAGCCTATGGTTTGGGGTCAAAAATTGGAAAAATTCGACAAATTTTTCTGCGCTTGTTTATGGCTGAAATGCATCAAAACTGATATATAGCGATGATTTAGAGTGGATCCGAGGCCAGAAACACCAAATTGGTGTGCTATTTAAATAACCACCAAAATCTGTGATTTTAACCACCATATTTTCTTGTCCCAAAAACTACTCAAAAATACTTGGATTTGGGTCCAGATTTGACAACCTTTGAAAGTTTTTTCTGTTTCGGTATGTGTCTGGTTACAACGGATGAAGAAATGATATTTAGCAATGATTTCGAGTGGGTACAAGGCCAAGAAGACCATTGATGAGGATTTGGAGTTTCTGGCCATTTTCTTAAGGGGTAAGCCTATGGTTTGGGGTCAAAAATTGGAAAAATTCGACAAATTTTTCTGCGCTTGTTTATGGCTGAAATGCATCAAAACTGATATATAGCGATGATTTAGAGTGGATCCGAGGCCAGAAACACCAAATTGGTGTGCTATTTAAATAACCACCAAAATCTGTGATTTTAACCACCATATTTTCTTGTCCCAAAAACTACTCAAAAATACTTGGATTTGGGTCCAGATTTGACAACCTTTGAAAGTTTTTTCTGTTTCGGTATGTGTCTGGTTACAACGGATGAAGAAATGATATTTAGCAATGATTTCGAGTGGGTACAAGGCCAAGAAGACCATTGATGAGGATTTGGAGTTTCTGGCCATTTTCTTAAGGGGTAAGCCTATGGTTTGGGGTCAAAAATTGGAAAAATTCGACAAATTTTTCTGCGCTTGTTTATGGCTGAAATGCATCAAAACTGATATATAGCGATGATTTAGAGTGGATCCGAGGCCAGAAAACCCAAATTAGTGTGCTATTTAAATAACCACCAAAATCTGTGATTTTAACCACCATATTTTCATCTCCCAAAAACTACTGAAAAATACTTGGATTTGGGTCCAGATTTGACAACCTTTGAAAGTTTTTTCTGTTTCGGTATGTGTCTGGTTACAACGGATAAAGAAATGATATTTAGCAATGATTTCGAGTGGGTACAAGGCCAAGAAGACCATTGATGAGGATTTCGAGTTTCTGGCCATTTTCTTAAGGGGTAAGCCTATGGTTTGGGGTCAAAAATTGGAAAAATTCGACAAATTTTTCTGCGCTTGTTTATGGCTGAAATGCATCAAAACTGATATATAGCGATGATTTAGAGTGGATCCGAGGCCAGAAACGCCAAATTGGTGTGCTATTTAAATAACCACCAAAATCTGTGATTTTAACCACCATATTTTCTTGTCCCAAAAACTACTCAAAAATACTTGGATTTGGGTCCAGATTTGACAACCTTTGAAAGTTTTTTCTGTTTCGGTATGTGTCTGGTTACAACGGATAAAGAAATGATATTTAGCAATGATTTCGAGTGGGTACAAGGCCAAGAAGACCATTGATGAGGATTTCGAGTTTCTGGCCATTTTCTTAAGGGGTAAGCCTATGGTTTGGGGTCAAAAATTGGAAAAATTCGACAAATTTTTCTGCGCTTGTTTATGGCTGAAATGCATCAAAACTGATATATAGCGATGATTTAGAGTGGATCCGAGGCCAGAAACGCCAAATTGGTGTGCTATTTAAATAACCACCAAAATCTGTGATTTTAACCACCATATTTTCTTGTCCCAAAAACTACTCAAAAATACTTGGATTTGGGTCCAGATTTGACAACCTTTGAAAGTTTTTTCTGTTTCGGTATGTGTCTGGTTACAACGGATAAAGAAATGATATTTAGCAATGATTTCGAGTGGGTACAAGGCCAAGAAGACCATTGATGAGGATTTGGAGTTTCTGGCCATTTTCTTAAGGGGTAAGCCTATGGTTTGGGGTCAAAAATTGGAAAAATTCGACAAATTTTTCTGCGCTTGTTTATGGCTGAAATGCATCAAAACTGATATATAGCGATGATTTAGAGTGGATCCGAGGCCAGAAACACCAAATTAGTATGCTATTTAAATAACCACCAAAATCTGTGATTTTAACCACCATATTTTCTTGTCCCAAAAACTACTCAAAAATACTTGGATTTGGGTCCAGATTTGACAACCTTTGAAAGTTTTTTCTGTTTCGGTATGTGTCTGGTTACAACGGATAAAGAAATGATATTTAGCAATGATTTCGAGTGGGTACAAGGCCAAGAAGACCATTGATGAGGATTTGGAGTTTCTGGCCATTTTCTTAAGGGGTAAGCCTATGGTTTGGGGTCAAAAATTGGAAAAATTCGACAAATTTTTCTGCGCTTGTTTATGGCTGAAATGCATCAAAACTGATATATAGCGATGATTTAGAGTGGATCCGAGGCCAGAAACACCAAATTGGTGTGCTATTTAAATAACCACCAAAATCTGTGATTTTAACCACCATATTTTCTTGTCCCAAAAACTACTCAAAAATACTTGGATTTGGGTCCAGATTTGACAACCTTTGAAAGTTTTTTCTGTTTCGGTATGTGTCTGGTTACAACGGATGAAGAAATGATATTTAGCAATGATTTCGAGTGGGTACAAGGCCAAGAAGACCATTGATGAGGATTTGGAGTTTCTGGCCATTTTCTTAAGGGGTAAGCCTATGGTTTGGGGTCAAAAATTGGAAAAATTCGACAAATTTTTCTGCGCTTGTTTATGGCTGAAATGCATCAAAACTGATATATAGCGATGATTTAGAGTGGATCCGAGGCCAGAAACGCCAAATTGGTGTGCTATTTAAATAACCACCAAAATCTGTGATTTTAACCACCATATTTTCTTGTCCCAAAAACTACTCAAAAATACTTGGATTTGGGTCCAGATTTGACAACCTTTGAAAGTTTTTTCTGTTTCGGTATGTGTCTGGTTACAACGGATAAAGAAATGATATTTAGCAATGATTTCGAGTGGGTACAAGGCCAAGAAGACCATTGATGAGGATTTGGAGTTTCTGGCCATTTTCTTAAGGGGTAAGCCTATGGTTTGGGGTCAAAAATTGGAAAAATTCGACAAATTTTTCTGCGCTTGTTTATGGCTGAAATGCATCAAAACTGATATATAGCGATGATTTAGAGTGGATCCGAGGCCAGAAACGCCAAATTGGTGTGCTATTTAAATAACCACCAAAATCTGTGATTTTAACCACCATATTTTCTTGTCCCAAAAACTACTCAAAAATACTTGGATTTGGGTCCAGATTTGACAACCTTTGAAAGTTTTTTCTGTTTCGGTATGTGTCTGGTTACAACGGATAAAGAAATGATATTTAGCAATGATTTCGAGTGGGTACAAGGCCAAGAAGACCATTGATGAGGATTTGGAGTTTCTGGCCATTTTCTTAAGGGGTAAGCCTATGGTTTGGGGTCAAAAATTGGAAAAATTCGACAAATTTTTCTGCGCTTGTTTATGGCTGAAATGCATCAAAACTGATATATAGCGATGATTTAGAGTGGATCCGAGGCCAGAAACACCAAATTGGTGTGCTATTTAAATAACCACCAAAATCTGTGATTTTAACCACCATATTTTCTTGTCCCAAAAACTACTCAAAAATACTTGGATTTGGGTCCAGATTTGACAACCTTTGAAAGTTTTTTCTGTTTCGGTATGTGTCTGGTTACAACGGATGAAGAAATGATATTTAGCAATGATTTCGAGTGGGTAGAAGGCCAAGAAGACCATTGATGAGGATTTCGAGTTTCTGGCCATTTTCTTAAGGGGTAAGCCTATGGTTTGGGGTCAAAAATTGGAAAAATTCGACAAATTTTTCTGTGCTTGTTTATGGCTGAAATGCATCAAAACTGATATATAGCGATGATTTAGAGTGGATCCGAGGCCAGAAACACCAAATTGGTGTGCTATTTAAATAACCACCAAAATCTGTGATTTTAACCACGATATTTTCTTGTCCCAAAAACTACTCAAAAATACTTGGATTTGGGTCCAGATTTGACAACCTTTGAAAGTTTTTTGTTTCGGTATGTGTCTGGTTACAACGGATCAAGAAATGATATTTAGCAATGATTTCGAGTGGGTACAAGGCCAAGAAGACCATTGTTGAGGATTTGGAGTTTCTGGCCATTTTCTTAAGGGGTAAGCCTATGGTTTGGCGTCAAAAATTGGAAAAATTCGACAAATTTTTCTGCGCTTGTTTATGGCTGAAATGCATCAAAACTGATATATAGCGATGATTTAGAGTGGATCCGAGGCCAGAAACACCAAATTGGTGTGCTATTTAAATAACCACCAAAATCTGTGATTTTAACCACCATATTTTCTTCTCCCAAAAACTACTCAAAAATACTTGGATTTGGGTCCAGATTTGACAACCTTTGAAAGTTTTTTCTGTTTCGGTATGTGTCTGGTTACAACGGATGAAGAAATGATATTTAGCAATGATTTCGAGTGGGTACAAGGCCAAGAAGACCATTGATGAGGATTTCGAGTTTCTGGCTATTTTCTTAAGGGGTAAGCCTATGGTTTGGGGTCAAAAATTGGAAAAATTTGACAAATTTTTCTGCGCTTGTTTATGGCTGAAATGCATCAAAACTGATATATAGCGATGATTTAGAGTGGATCCGAGGCCAGAAACACCAAATTGGTGTGCTATTTAAATAACCACCAAAATCTGTGATTTTAACCACCATATTTTCTTGTCCCAAAAACTACTCAAAAATACTTGGATTTGGGTCCAGATTTGACAACCTTTGAAAGTTTTTTCTGTTTCGGTATGTGTCTGGTTACAACGGATGAAGAAATGATATTTAGCAATGATTTCGAGTGGGTACAAGGCCAAGAAGACCATTGATGAGGATTTCGAGTTTCTGGCCATTTTCTTAAGGGGTAAGCCTATGGTTTGGGGTCAAAAATTGGAAAAATTCGACAAATTTTTCTGCGCTTGTTTATGGCTGAAATGCATCAAAACTGATATATAGCGATGATTTAGAGTGGATCCGAGGCCAGAAACACCAAATTGGTGTGCTATTTAAATAACCACCAAAATCTGTGATTTTAACCACCATATTTTCTTGTCCCAAAAACTACTCAAAAATACTTGGATTTGGGTCCAGATTTGACAACCTTTGAAAGTTTTTTCTGTTTCGGTATGTGTCTGGTTACAACGGATGAAGAAATGATATTTACCAATGATTTCGAGTGGGTACAAGGCCAAGAAACCATTGATGAGGATTTGGAGTTTCTGGCCATTTTCTTAAGGGGTAAGCCTATGGTTTGGGGTCAAAAATTGGAAAAATTCGACAAATTTTTCTGCGCTTGTTTATGGCTGAAATGCATCAAAACTGATATATAGCGATGATTTAGAGTGGATCCGAGGCCAGAAACACCAAATTGGTGTGCTATTTAAATAACCACCAAAATCTGTGATTTTAACCACCATATTTTCTTCTCCCAAAAACTACTCAAAAATACTTGGATTTGGGTCCAGATTTGACAACCTTTGAAAGTTTTTTCTGTTTCGGTATGTGTCTGGTTACAACGGATGAAGAAATGATATTTAGCAATGATTTCGAGTGGGTACAAGGCCAAGAAGACCATTGATGAGGATTTGGAGTTTCTGGCCATTTTCTTAAGGGGTAAGCCTATGGTTTGGGGTCAAAAATTGGAAAAATTCGACAAATTTTTCTGCGCTTGTTTATGGCTGAAATGCATCAAAACTGATATATAGCGATGATTTAGAGTGGATCCGAGGCCAGAAACACCACATTGGTGTGCTATTTAAATAACCACCAAAATCTGTGATTTTAACCACCATATTTTCTTCTCCCAAAAACTACTCAAAAATACTTGGATTTGGGTCCAGATTTGACAACCTTTGAAATTTTTTTCTGTTACGGTATGTGTCTGGTTACAACGGATAAAGAAATGATATTTAGCAATGATTTCGAGTGGGTAGGAGGCCAAGAAGACCATTGATGAGGATTTCGAGTTTCTGGCCATTTTCTTAAGGGGTAAGCCTATGGTTTGGGGTCAAAAATTGGAAAAATTCGACAAATTTTTCTGCGCTTGTTTATGGCTGAAATGCATCAAAACTGATATATAGCGATGATTTAGAGTGGATCCGAGGCCAGAAACACCAAATTAGTGTGCTATTTAAATAACCACCAAAATCTGTGATTTTAACCACCATATTTTCTTGTCCCAAAAACTACTCAAAAATACTTGGATTTGGGTCCAGATTTGACAACCTTTGAAAGTTTTTTCTGTTTCGGTATGTGTCTGGTTACAACGGATGAAGAAATGATATTTAGCAATGATTTCGAGTGGGTACAAGGCCAAGAAGACCATTGATGAGGATTTCGAGTTTCTGGCCATTTTCTTAAGGGGTAAGCCTATGGTTTGGGGTAAAAAAATTGGAAAAATTCGACAAATTTTTCTGCGCTTGTTTATGGCTGAAATGCATCAAAACTGATATATAGCGATGATTTAGAGTCGATCCGAGGCCGGAAACACCAAATTGGTGTCCTATTTAAATAACAACCAAAATCTGTGATTTTAACCACCATATTTTCTTGTCCCAAAAACTACTCAAAAATACTTGGATTTGGGTCCAGATTTGACAACCTTTGAAAGTTTTTTCTGTTTCGGTATGTGTCTGGTTACAACGGATGAAGAAATGATATTTAGCAATGATTTCGAGTTGGTACAAGGCCAAGAAAACCTTTGATGAGGATTTGGAGTTTCTGGCCATTTTCTTAAGGGGTAAGCCTATGGTTTGGGGTCAAAAATTGGAAAAATTCGACAAATTTTTCTGCGCTTGTTTATGGCTGAAATGCATCAAAACTGATATATAGCGATGATTTAGAGTGGATCCGAGGCCAGAAACACCAAATTGGTGTGCTATTTAAATAACCACCAAAATCTGTGATTTTAACCACCATATTTTCTTGTCCCAAAAACTACTCAAAAATACTTGGATTTGGGTCCAGATTTGACAACCTTTGAAAGTTTTTTCTGTTTCGGTATGTGTCTGGTTACAACGGATGAAGAAATGATATTTAGCAATGATTTCGAGTGGGTACAAGGCCAAGAAGACCATTGATGAGGATTTGGAGTTTCTGGCCATTTTCTTAAGGGGTAAGCCTATGGTTTGGGGTCAAAAATTGGAAAAATTCGACAAATTTTTCTGCGCTTGTTTATGGCTGAAATGGAACAAAACTGATATATAGCGATGATTTAGAGTGGATCCGAGGCCAGAAACACCAAATTGGTGTGCTATTTAAATAACCACCAAAATCTGTGATTTTAACCACCATATTTTCTTGTCCCAAAAACTACTCAAAAATACTTGGATTTGGGTCCAGATTTGACAACCTTTGAAAGTTTTTTCTGTTTCGGTATGTGTCTGGTTACAACGGATAAAGAAATGATATTTAGCAATGATTTCGAGTGGGTACAAGGCCAAGAAGACCATTGATGAGGATTTCGAGTTTCTGGCCATTTTCTTAAGGGGTAAGCCTATGGTTTGGGGTCAAAAATTGGAAAAATTCCACAAATTTTTCTGCGCTTGTTTATGGCTGAAATGCATCAAAACTGATATATAGCGATGATTTAGAGTGGATCCGAGGCCAGAAACACCAAATTGGTGTGCTATTTAAATAACCACCAAAATCTGTGATTTTAACCACCATATTTTCTTGTCCCAAAAACTACTCAAAAATACTTGGATTTGGGTCCAGATTTGACAACCTTTGAAAGTTTTTTGTTTCGGTATGTGTCTGGTTACAACGGATGGAGAAATGATATTTAGCAATGATTTCGAGTGGGTACAAGGCCAAGAAGACCATTGATGAGGATTTGGAGTTTCTGGCCATTTTCTTAAGGGGTAAGCCTATGGTTTGGGGTCAAAAATTGGAAAAATTCGACAAATTTTTCTGCGCTTGTTTATGGCTGAAATGCATCAAAACTGATATATAGCGATGATTTAGAGTGGATCCGAGGCCAGAAACACCAAATTGGTGTGCTATTTAAATAACCACCAAAATCTGTGATTTTAACCACCATATTTTCTTCTCCCAAAAACTACTCAAAAATACTTGGATTTGGGTCCAGATTTGACAACCTTTGAAAGTTTTTTCTGTTTCGGTATGTGTCTGGTTACAACGGATAAAGAAATGATATTTAGCAATGATTTCGAGTGGGTACAAGGCCAAGAAGACCATTGATGAGGATTTGGAGTTTCTGGCCATTTTCTTAAGGGGTAAGCCTATGGTTTGGGGTCAAAAATTGGAAAAATTCGACAAATTTTTCTGCGCTTGTTTATGGCTGAAATGCATCAAAACTGATATATAGCGATGATTTAGAGTGGATTCGAGGCCAGAAACACCAAATTGGTGTGCTATTTAAATAACCACCAAAATCTGTGATTTTAACCACCATATTTTCTTCTCCCAAAAACTACTCAAAAATACTTTGATTTGGGTCCAGATTTGACAACCTTTGAAAGTTTTTTCTGTTTCGGTATGTGTCTGGTTACAACGGATGAAGAAATGATATTTAGCAATGATTTCGAGTGGGTACAAGGACAGGAAGACCATTGATGAGGATTTGGAGTTTCTGGCCATTTTCTTAAGGGGTAAGCCTATGGTTTGGGGTCAAAAATTGGAAAAATTCGACAAATTTTTCTGCGCTTGTTTATGGCTGAAATGCATCAAAACTGATATATAGCGATGATTTAGAGTGGATCCGAGGCCAGAAACACCAAATTGGTGTGCTATTTAAATAACCACCAAAATCTGTGATTTTAACCACCATATTTTCTTCTCCCAAAAACTACTCAAAAATACTTGGATTTGGGTCCAGATTTGACAACCTTTGAAAGTTTTTTCTGTTTCGGTATGTGTCTGGTTACAACGGATGAAGAAATGATATTTAGCAATGATTTCGAGTGGGTACAAGGCCAAGAAGACCATTGATGAGGATTTGGAGTTTCTGGCCATTTTCTTAAGGGGTAAGCCTATGGTTTGGGGTCAAAAATTGGAAAAATTCGACAAATTTTTCTGCGCTTGTTTATGGCTGAAATGCATCAAAACTGATATATAGCGATGATTTAGAGTGGATCCGAGGCCAGAAACGCCAAATTGGTGTGCTATTTAAATAACCACCAAAATCTGTGATTTTAACCACCATATTTTCTTGTCCCAAAAACTACTCAAAAATACTTGGATTTGGGTCCAGATTTGACAACCTTTGAAAGTTTTTTCTGTTTCGGTATGTGTCTGGTTACAACGGATGAAGAAATGATATTTAGCAATGATTTCGAGTGGGTACAAGGCCAAGAAGACCATTGATGAGGATTTCGAGTTTCTGGCTATTTTCTTAAGGGGTAAGCCTATGGTTTGGGGTCAAAAATTGGAAAAATTCGACAAATTTTTCTGCGCTTGTTTATGGCTGAAATGCATCAAAACTGATATATAGCGATGATTTAGAGTGGATCCGAGGCCAGAAACACCAAATTGGTGTGCTATTTAAATAACCACCAAAATCTGTGATTTTAACCACCATATTTTCTTCTCCCAAAAACTACTCAAAAATACTTGGATTTGGGTCCAGATTTGACAACCTTTGAAAGTTTTTTCTGTTTCGGTATGTGTCTGGTTACAACGGATAAACAAAATGATATTTAGCAATGATTTCGAGTGGGTACAAGGCCAAGAAGACCATTGATGAGGATTTCGAGTTTCTGGCCATTTTTTTAACCCTTTGCCTTTCAACGTCACACATATGTGATGATAAATACTTCTTCCCTTTTATGGTTTATGTCTTGTTTTTTTTTATGGTTTATTTCTTGTTTTTCTGATTTCAAATTTTCATAGTAATTGTGTGAGTAGCAGCAACTGTGTTTGACAAATATTTAAGCCACAAATAACGACTACAATACCAGACTTCTGGTGCATATCACCGTTTGTTTAGCAGGAAAGTTCTAAATCCTTGTCTTTTTTCCATTGAATAACACCAAGATTTACACGTGTTTTTGGCCAACGTTTTAATAAAGAAACTGCCGAAATATCAAAGTTCTACATTTACAGCAAACCTGAAGCTCTCTCCTTAGTATCTGCTATGAAACGTTTCTCTCACATTTTCTGTCTGCCACGCTTTAACCCGTTTCTCTGATCCAAACTTGACTCGTGAACGGCCGAAAAGAATTCTGGGAGCTTCAACCACGCCGCGAGCATGGAACTCTCCTTCGGTTCATTTCATAGTTTTTCGATAAGGGCTGAGCCACTCGGTGCTACCAGCAAAATGTTGCATCGATGAGTTTTTTTAGCGGTCAAAACTAGCTCAAATTGCCTTGGTAGGTTCCGGAATCCACTCGCAGAAAGACAAGAGAGACAGGTTCCATCTCGAGCCACCATCATCACAACAGATCGTGTTTGGCATCGCCATTAACATGAAACCGCCTCTCACCTCTGGTTTCTTTCAAAGGCTTGCCTTTACCCACATTCTAGCTTAATGATACCAGCATAGGGGCTTCTGCAGAGGAAAATGGCTCAGGAAACCACTCTAAAACTGACAATCGCACCACAGTCGAGCGATTCCACTCACTCGACAAACAACAGCTACTCTAGTGCATCACGTGACTCTGAAGCGTGGGTACCCAGTATTTCAAGACAGTGGATATTTAAGAGTCGCAGACCATTTATTGCTTAAATCTAAAATATAGCACCCACTTGGTACGAAAAGGGTTAAGGGGCAAGGCTAGGCCGCGTAACGCATAACAGCCACCGATCAGTGTTAATAGATATTTACTCAAGCGAACCGTTAGAGCTCTATGTACATGTTGTTTTTTTAGCTTTTGTACGTTTACCGGAGATAACAATTTTCTTCAGTTTTCATACGTTATTCCTTTCTCGATACATCAAGAACCAAACCCATTAAACAACTTCTTGTGTATATTGTCACATCGTTTTTACCTACTGAATATTAAACAATATACTGTAAGTATGCCGAGTTATAAAATGTTAGATTTCAGTCTTTTTTTTCCTGTGCAGCAAAATGCACAATACAATTAGGTGGCGGTGTTTTGATTGGGCAATGCACAATAGAAGGCACGTGGCGGTGTTTCATCGTGGTCCAAAGTGCTAAATATTACATCATTATTTTACCACCAAGAGCCTTGAGCTACGTGACTCATAAATCTCTTTCTGTTCAGCGTTTGTGGTGGACTGTCTTGTTTGGATTACTGAGGATGTTGCGATATCTTTGTAAAGTTGTGAAGACTTTAATCCAGTAGAGTTTGTCCGCGTGAAAAGGTTTGTCGAAGACAAGGTTGGAAGCCTCGCTCGTGCTGTGAGTATCGACTCGAATTAGAACGTTGCGACAGTTCTATATTTAGAAAATCGCAAAGTTGTTTTGATGTAATTTCATCCGGAGGATATCACAACTCGATCGCTGTGACAGTTCTATATTTAGAGACAAGTTTGCGAATTTTTGGTTTTCAAGTGATCAGGAAAAAACTAAAATTAAACATTTAGAATTTTTTACCTTCATCAGGTAAATGACATTTTAAGGATATATCTGCTTGCATGTTTTCAGCTAAGTAACACGATCCACACGCTTTGTTTTCAAAATAGAGCAGTTTGAATTTCGAGTTTTTTAACAATGCGTGACATCTAGATTGCTTCTGAGATCTGATGTATGTCACATACACGGAAACGATTCGCCTTGTGTTTTCGAGTTTTGAATAACCAATATGTTAAGAGAAGTGTCTATGCGAATGTTTCCAAGTTTAGCAGAGAAAAAAAAGTTTTGAGAGCCAAAGAAAACTCCAGATGTTGCCACTTAATTTAGAAGGAGACATTTAGAACAAGGACAGCTGACAAAGAATATGGATGGCAACTCTCAAAACAGTTTAACGAGCTTTGCTCGTACCTGAACAAAAAGGCCTTATGTGAACCCAAAAGCAAACCACTAGCCGGACAGTTTTCGAGAATCGGAAAGCGTGCGTCCGGCTTCTGCAGCACAAAAGTAGCCCGAGTAAACGCTCATAGAGGGTCTTGTTTATTTTTTTCTAGGTATTTAAATATTCCCAATACCATCGACTAAATTTTGCACGGAATTTTTGATAGTTTTCCATAGATGACCATAAGGAACATGCCTGTTCTGATCTGTTCTATTGTAAAACTTAAAGCTAACTGTTTATGGCCATCGAAGAAACTGGAATTTGACCTACTTGTCGCTAACGATTGTTTGAATAGCTATTCAAGCTGGTAAAATTAGTCTTGCACAGTTACGAAAATAAAAAATCAATTAACAAGATTTTTGTGTCATTTTCAATATGCAACCGATTCTGTTACGTGATAGAGGACACAAATTTAATAGCAAGTCACGGCAAGGCCTCCCTTTAAAAACTCCAGTGTTATCAAGAGTGTTATTCATTGTGTCAAAGACGTGTTTATTAATTATCTTAAATTACAACGAGATGAACAACAGCTGAGCAAACTGGACATATTAGACTTGCTACCTGATTTTCGTACTACGCAGTGTGGACCGTTCATACGACACCACTTTTAGACCCTTTTACATCCGAACTTCTGCTTGCTTAGAACTCCAACTAATCCTACATAAACAAAGGCGGACACGGTTAATTCAGAGCGCCTTTTCACTGAAAATCTTGCTATGATTTTGTAGCATTAAATTCAGTTAGTTTTACTTTTTGCGATCTGAACTGACATACTGGCAACCTCGTTCCCAGGGTCTCTAGACCCTGGGAACGAGGTTGACATACTGGCCACCTTAAAGGGCACTGTCACGGCATTTCTTGTCATAAGTTGTTCAAATCGTCAAGAGGTACTTTTTCCATCACATGATCGGCCCTTCTTCCGGTCGGCCAGAAAACCACCCAAGCTTACAGGAATTAAAGAAAGCATTTTACCGCAGACGAGTTGCACGACCAGGAAGACGGAGACGGAGAACTCAACGATTATCGCGCGGACCTACAGGTGTAAGTGAGTAAAACGCTATGTTGAGTGAAGTCACAGTGGGAAGGCTGGATTTCCAGGTTGAAAGATCGAAAGAGTTCTGGTGGTTGGGGCAGAGGTGATAACACTTTTCACCGATTTTGAACCATGATTACCTTCTACGAACAACAAAACAAGCATCAAGCGCGTTTTTCCTGGAATCTACGCCCTTCATCGGGATTAAAATTCGGGCAACGATCACCATCAGTTTTATTTAAATCGTCGCGTACTACCGGCTCTAAACGCTCCGTGAGAATAGAAATGTCAGTTTTACAGTATAATCCGACGCAGGTTCAAAAACAAATATTCATCCCCCGACTCTCGCAACTACTCACCAGTTATAGGCTACACAGGCTTCGACAGAAAGGGAACTTACCAACTGTCAAAAACTAATTCAGAATTTTCAATCAAACTGACTCAGTTAATGGTTAACGCCAACAAAAATTTTATTTCAAGTATACATTTGATTCAGCAACACATTATATGATCACTGAACTCTCTTTGCAAAACTATTCAGTTCTTCTACAATACTTAAAACGAAATTGAGATATTCCAAACACAATTTTCACACCCGTTATTGTTATAATAATAAAAATGTTTCCTATTTAAACGATTCTTTCCCTCAATGAATCGTAATAAATTCAGCACTCAAGAACGGTTTCCACTTCAAACCGATTTCAAGTTAAAATTGCAACAGTTACGTCCTAAGTTAGTCAACCAATCAGAACTTTGGAAAATCATGCAACCGGTGGGAAGCGCGGGAAAATTGCGCGCAAACTCGAGACGCAAAATGATTAGTATCTTCTTACGCTTTTCAGCCAATTAGAGAGCCCAACAAAAGTAAAAGAAACATAGCAGTCATGCGCAAACCGCTCTAATTGCTGATTGAAATGTGAATAGGCGAGGCGTAAATATACAAGAGTAAACGTCGTTGCTTGTCAAGAGAGCTCACACGCTCTTTTGAGTATAAGTTAGAAAAAGCACTGATGAATACAAGATAATTGAGAGAAACGAAAAACAGTTGAAATGGTCGGAAAAACCACAGCTGAATAAAAGATAAAAACCATCGTTTAACAGTGATCAGCATCAAATTTCTTTCTACATATTCACTGTTCAATCCAAAATACAAATTACGCGAATAACGGAAATGATCACCAATGATGAAATGTCAAATTCTCCTATCCAGTACCAAAAGAAATATATATAAAACAGTGAGGAGAATACTTGTGCCGATACTCGGACATCAAGAGTCAGATCACCAAAAATAACGTTGATAGCCTTCTTTACCTCCACCTTTCCTGTCCACTTCTACCAGGCCAGGTTTTAAATATGTAACTGCAAATAACGCCCCCCAAAAGTAGTAATTCAAAATATACAAAAATGACCCATGTTACGAAAAATTATACCCATTACGAACGCCAATATAAAAGAAAATATGCACTGGAATTTGCATGCCTTCTTTTTTGTCTACAAGAGTTAAATTTATAAATTTTAAACAATATTTTCCTTTTTATTACTACTATCGTATTCAAACTAACTAATCGTGAAGCTTCGCTTCAGATTCGGACATCAGGGCTCAAAATAACGGCCGGTCAACGGACAATGTCCGGTCAAGATGGCGATTTGTCCGGACAAACTCTCAGTTTGCCGGTCATTTTGACCGGGCATGTACATGACTTTCAGTTAAAAACTCTATATAATATAATTTGCATGTAATATGCAAATTTAATGGCAGTAGCGAGCAGTCAAATTAGTAGACAGTGACTTAGTAGAATACAACGTTCTGCGGGTTTGTGAACGCCAAGTGTCGAGTCAGTGGCTTGCTAAAATCACCGAAATGTCAGTTTCAATTGTCGGGGAAAAAGTAACACTCGGAAGTGGTTTTATAAATATTAACATAGCAAAGGCTGTGTTCGTCGCCCGTGTTCGTTGTGTGCTTTGATATAATAAATCATCTGGGAGAATCATGCCTCTGAAACCTGTAGTGATAAGAATGGGAGTTACAGGCCTACTCAATTCCTATCCACCAGTAGTACCTAGCTTAGAGTTTGGCTCGAGCGAGTACATCTTTGAGGGATCTGCCCCTTTTCAAAAGGAAACAATGAGGGATCCTTGAATGTTTCACCAAGTAGTGGTTGTTGTAGGATTAAATGCTACGTTTGCACGAGTATTTATTTAGATTAGGAATCGAAGCGTTGGACATTACTGTGTGACGAAATGCAAGATTCGTTCATTTTCCTTGCATTTCTGTTGAGGGGCACGTTTTCTAAGTTTTTGGGTATCCTTGTTCGATAAGATTGGCTTTCAAATGCGTTAAACTTCTGCACACCCTTATTCAAAGGCCCGGTTGCTACGCTTTGAAGTGAAATGAAACGAACAAGATCGTGCGTTATGCGTACTCATACCTCGATAGTTACAAAGGTTTTCCGTTAGCTTAAAAAAAGATATCACATGATATATGCACATTGACAAAGAGGTAGAGAACTTTGCATGGACACTTCGTGCACTTGGCATATAAAAGCAGATTCATCTTTTTCCTATATGCCAAGAACAGGCAAAGTTTTACCACTTGCAGTTGTTGGTCTGTAAGTCTTTGGTGTATGTAATACTTTTTCCAGCAATACTTGCAACCTAAATTGCGTCCACAGGCCTCCACACGTTCTTTGAGCAATTACTAATTACACTCTATTGAGTTTTGATTGTTTTTAGACTGCTCGCCGTCGAAAAAGAAGCACTGATACGTTTAGCGATAACAACTGTTACACTCTTTGAGTGCCTTAGCGACGACTCTCTGAATACATGTAAGCTTA
>JAEMWC010000857.1:112500-122500 GCA_016490735.1 Pachyseris speciosa
CCATGCTGGCTTGTGTACATAAAATACAAGGTGTATTCAGTGAGTATTCAAGCACCAAAAACCGAGTTTTCAACGAGTATTTATGGCAAGTTTAATTTGTCTTGCACTATGTTTTGAAATGTTTTCATTGGTCAATAGCAACTTTAAAAAAGCTCCCCCAGATACAAAATGGAACATAAATTTACCGACTTTGGTATAATCCCATTGATGTTATTTCCCATCCAAACAAAACTTCAAGGAGTTTTCATTATTTTCAAGCACTTTCAGCAGAAATTCTCCTTTTCAAGGGCTTTTCAAGCACCCTTGGAATCTAAAATTAAATTCCAGGGCTTTTCAAGGACTTCAAGTGTAGCACGAACCCTGTAAATGTACTTTATATATTCCTCTAATCTCTGGTATACAGTGATGCACGTTTCAAAACTGCTTTGCAATAGTATTATTTGGGCACTTGTTGTCTTACTTGGAATTTTCAGCCAAAGCAATCAGCCTTTTCTTTCCTGAAAAGGAAGACAGAAATGGTAAATTGCTGATACACCTGCCGTGATATTGTGAAAACTTGACAAAATCCCACTCACGGCACATAATCACATATAGGGTAAGCCAGAATTCATGCATGGTACCAGTAACTGACCTTTGTCTGTGCCGTCTTCCCCCATGATCATTTTCATGGATGAAATAATTTGCATAACAACTGGTGGTGACATGGAAGAAGCATATGCTGCACTGTGGGAACTGCCTTTGATATGGTCAATTGTTTCCTGTGAAATAATTATAATTGATTATAACCAGTATTAGGAAGCACCTAACTGCCATTCAATACAAGTACCAAATATATCTAATTTTTCTGCTTTTACACCACCCATAAAGAGGCCTCAGATTCCATTTTAGTGAAAATTATTCTTATTCAGAGGCAGACTTACATCACAACAAGTAACTAGTGTACAAAAACAACAAAAAGTTTTAAGTTGAAGCATACCTTAGTTGCAGCAATATAGCCTCCAGCAGCTCCAAAGCTCTTGGTAAATGTCCCCATCATGATGTCAACATCAGCAGGGTCCACACCAAAGTAATCTGTGACGCCCCTCCCATTGGGACCCATGGCACCAATACTGTGGGCCTCATCCAGGAAAAGGTACGCTTTGTACTTCTTTTTTAGGGCCACTACCTCGGGCAATCTCACAATGGAACCCTCCATGCTACAATACACAACAACAAACATTTCATTCAATTCACCTACACTGCCAGTGCTTTTGATGCCAAGCAATAGCAGATTTTTGTATAACATGGATAAGTACTAATATAGCCCTGAATTAACCTTGAGAATTACATGTAGTAGTACAGAATATAATTCAGTTTTACTTTGGGATAAACAGTACTATAAAATACACAACACAATGTGATAAACATTTCATAAATTATTTTATATCATGCCATAGAAAATACAGCCAATAAGAATGCAGGAAAGATGCTGTATATTCCTTAGTATTCCACCAAACATTCCCATTGTGAACTGCATTGCTTGTGTAGGGCTGTGTATTTTCTATGGCATGGTATAAAATAGTTATGCAAAGCTTGATCCTCACTTGTGATGTACCATTGAACAACCCACTCATCACTTGCATTTTCTTTGTATACGCACGAGCCTTAGGGGGAGTCCATATACAAAGAAAATACAAGTAACTCGTGGGATATTTCATGGTATCACACTAAACAGCATTGCGTAACTCGTATGTATTGTATTTGTATTGCACATCACGTTCTTCTTACCTGTAGATGCCCTCAACAATAATCAGTATTTTTCTCCAGGGTCTGTGGGTGCGAGGTTGTCCCTGCACAACTGATTCACGAAGAATACTTTCTAGACTCTTCATATCTGAGATAAACATTGAAAGTCATTAATAATTAACAGATCAAGACTACACTGTACCTACCACTGCGGATACTTTTTAAAGTAACAATATCAATGGATCACATTCCAGCTATTTAATTTCCCTTTACATTACTGTCAAACCTGACTAGGAAGTGTTACATTTGTCATTTATAAATTGCGAACTTTGGTATTTCACTAAACACTGTATTTCATGACATGTTCTGAAATGCTGTTTTGATTCTGTTACTTTGAAAACATGACAGCTAGGTATGAACAGGGAGTTTTATGAATCTTGTCAGTCTTGAAAAGAAAGAAAGCTTCCAAGAGAGAAAATACTGGTAATACACATAATTTCTTTTCTGGTTTTTGAAACTCCAAAAATGAGGCACAGCACACTCACTCAGACACCTCAGTGTAGTGGCATTGTCTTAAAAAGTCCAAACAAAACAAAGTAAACAGAACAGCACTTCTGTACAACTAAAATGAATTAAAATCTCTTGATTTTCTTTTGTCACACAACTGCAAAGAGAAACAAATGGTTCAGATTTGAGTCATTCTTTTGTACAAGTTTCAATGTGCAGTAACATCACTTACCATTATGCTTGAAGACTTTTATTTTTGCCCCAGATAATCTTGCCCCCAGCACAAGTGAAGAATGATTCAGCTCATCACTAACAATCAAGTCTCCCTTGCCTACCAGGGTGGGTATGTTGGTGGAGTTGGTGGCAAACCCCATTCCAAAAGCCATTGCAGCAGGCTTGCCAATAAACCGAGCAACAAGGGTCTCCAGTTCATTGTGAAGGTCAAGAGTGCCTGATAAGGACAAATTTAGGAAACCCTTTCACCATTTGAAGCAAAAGACCAACAAAACTTTTACAGTTGTACATACAGTGACATACGATGAACTCTCTTGTTCTTGAACATTAATTCACTATAAACAGTATTTTGATTAAAAATGTACTTGTTCATTTAAAAATGCACCTTTCTCAAGCAAAAAAAATTCAAAACTCAGATAGGGATTGTCTCAGCATTGTTTAGCCAATCAGAAAAGATGTTTCAGTTGAGTAGTTTAGACTGGGAAAATCCCAAATCTCAGACTATCACAGACATAAAATACATGTAGGGGATGGGTGGTTAGCCTGTAGTGAAAGTAAAGCCTGAAAAAATTTCAGGCTTGTACGGGAATCGAACCCACAACCTCTGCAACACCGGTGCAGAGGTCACGGGTTTGATTCCTGTACAAGCCTGGATTTTTTTCAGGCTTTATTTTCAATACCACTCAAGTAGTGTTCATAACTGCGATGACCATTCTTTAATCTGCAGTTCAATTTAATATATGATTTTCATATATTCATTCTCATACGCAATAAAACATGTCACGCACTCGAACAGGCAACGATCAATAACTTTTAATAGTACTGAAGGTAGGGTACTATAGAGAGCAGCATGTGGCTCTGGTGTTGTAAAATAATGTTATGCTTTCTATTGTGTAGGTTATTCTCATCTGATGACAGCTCTGTGTTAATGGACAGAAGGCTACTGGTTCAAATCCTAGATCGAACCACTAATCAGAGTTGCAATAAACTAGTACATTGTATGATCATGATGGCCGTGTGCTCTGAAACATCTGCCTTAGTTCAGATGATCACATCATTAGACAATGTACCATTTAGCTACTGGGCTTGTCTCCTTCATTTCAACATGTAAAAATTGAAGGGCAAACTTGTTAAAGAGTGCACTTCCCGTTTGTAAAGAGAAGGGAATATGGTTCCTGATGTTGTGGCCTGTCCTAGCATACATCCAACGGTATGGTTTTTGTGAAACTGGGCAATTGGCTTACCACCCATCCCCAAAAAAAGCTTCACTTGGGTACATAAATCAAGAGGTATAAAGTGGTGTTGGCCTTATGACTCCAAGTGGAGTGGACAAGGTTTGGTGTGTGTTCTGTTATAGTAGTCAGAACCCAGTCTCTTACCACCTAGGGAGAAAAACACAACCCTGACCCTGGCATATGTGTATTTTTAACACATAGTAAACATTATTAAGGCAGCATAAAAAGATGTATCTTCTCACCATATTCATGTCTTGAGCTGCAGCCTCCTATCCCGTACTTGTTCAATGCCTCTTCCGCGGATTCAGCACATGGCCCAATGTTTTCTGCAAACCCCAAGTAGTTATAAGAACCAAGATTCAGGGCCTTGGTTGTTTCTCCAGTTTGCCTAAAACAGAAATAAAATACCATTAGTGACATATTTCAAAGAGGCTGAAAAATAAACTTGCTACCTTGCCACAACAACTATCTGGCAATTTGGGTCCCCTTCAGGAATAATGTATCACTAATTTTGTTTTATTTCTGATAAACATACAGTAATGATTGTAATTTACACTGAGAAGCTAATTCTGGACAATGTAATGAACTTTATTATTATCATTATTATTATGGCGAGACTGGGGCGACCATGTGTGAGTGAAGACGTACATGTTTCACTCCCGTACTGTTTTCGTCGAAATTTCAAAATTTCATGTCCATGTGCTTAGTCTATGGCCCAATGCTATAAACGCAAAACAAGATTAAGCTTTGATAGCGATACTTCCTCTCCAGCTGCAGTAGCCCATGTTCCGACCCAAATATAAACACAGTAAGTAACGAAGGCGAAGACGTCCAAGTGCTGGAAGCGGTGAATATGACAGAAAGGATTGTTTCGCAACTCAAAATGATCTGCCAAACACTTGCAAGTGTCGAAAACAGACTACAGAGACTTGAAGGTATATTTGAGTGTTTTTCTGATTTGGAGAGGTCAGTTAGCAGCCTTCACACTGAGCTGAATATGCTTAGCGAGAAGTCGAGAATGATTGAAGAGAGGACGAAAGAATTTGACAAGGCATTGGAGTTCGAAAACGCAGAAATCGAGGGGCTAAAGAAGAAAGACAAGGAGAATAAAGATAAAATCAAAGACCTCGAAGATAAACTGCTGTACCAAGAGGTATACAATAGGAGAGAAAACTTGCATTTCTTTGGAATCCCAGATCTACTACTGGTGCCGAGAATACATTTGGCGTGATGCGCAATTTCCTCAAAGAAGAGCTGGATGTGGACAACGCAGAGCTCATCGAACTGGCAAGAAGAAGGCGGGAGAGACAAGGCCAGTCATCATTTGTTTCTTGAGATTTCCAGGACATGAGCTGGTTTTTAGACGAGCGCGTGAGCTGGAAGGCGATATTGATGTAAAGGTTTATTTGGATCTCCCTAAGGAAATTAGTGAAAGAAGAAAAAAGCAGTGGCCAAGGATGAAGAAAGCAAGGGAAGAAGGAAAGATAGCGTTTTTTTAGCAAACCCGAGCCTGATAAATTGTTTATTGACGGACAGTTTGTTCCCCTGTAGATTGATGAACATTTTGATTTTTTTAGAAACAGTTTCTCTACAGATAAATACTTATGTTTTTGATCATGTTGTATTTTTGTCACGGGAAGATTGCTTAAGATCGTTTAGACCCAAACGATTGTTCCAATCTCCGAGTCAGCTTTAGGTGTTAATTACTCCACTGCCATTTATTCTCTCTGTGTAAAACACTGTTGTGTAATGTCCGTTATGTGTTTTGTCTTTTGTTTAATATGTCTTATGGTATTGTATAGAAACCTCTTGGCCTCAATCAGTAACATATTAATTTATATGCAGCTGCAATGCGAGTTACTCGTATATACAACTGGTTTTAAATGTCCCATTCAGAATATATAAATTTTAAATTACTTTCTCTAAATGCTGGAGGGATTCGTTCTGCAACAAAAAGGAAAGCCCTGTTCACCTGGCTTAATGAGCGAGAGTACAATATCATTTTCCTTCAAGAAACTTATAGCACTGTAGATGTTGAAGATATCTGGAGGACGCAATGGCAAGGTAAGCTTCATTTTGCACACGGTTCTAATCACAGTTGTGGGGTGATGATTTTAGTGAGAAGTGACCTTGACTTGAGCATAAAATCTGTTAATTTAGATAGTGAAGGCCGCTCAATTATAATGGAAGCTGAGGTACAAAGCTCGCTGTTCTTGTTTGTCAATATTTATGCCCCCAACAAGGTGCAAGACCAATGCCAATTTTTTGACACTTTAAATAGGAAAATTAAAGATTTCGTTGTTAACAAAGAGCATAGAATAATTCTCAGGGGAGACTTCAATGTCACACTTGATTCTGACCTTGATTGTTCCAGTGGCAAAACATTTAAAAAAGACTCTGTCAAACAAATACAAGATTTATGTCTCGATTTTGATTTAGTAGACATTTGGCGGATGCAAAATCCAGAATCTAAACGTTTTACGTGGAGGCAAAAAAATCCTTTTGTTCAGAGAAGACTTGATTACTGGCTAATCAGTGATGCTTCCCAGGATGATATCGAGAAATCTGATATTATTCCTTCGATTAACTCTGACCACTTGGCAATTTTTCTTCATTTTAACAGCTTAGGCAAACCGGAGCACAATCCCTCTTTTTGGAAGTTTAATGCTAGTCTTACCGATGACAACGATTTTATTACGTTGATTAATGATAGTGTGCCTATGTGGTTAAATGAATTCTATGAAGTTACAGATAAAAGACTGCTGTGGGATCTAATCAAGTCCAGGATTAGACAAGTTTCAATAAAATACAGCAAAGAAAAAGCGCGTAAAAAAAGAAAAAAGATATCTGATATTGAGACCTCTCTGAGGATCTGCGAAGAAAAGTGCAACGAATCACTAACCTTTGAGAATCAGGAGGAGCTTGAAATGTTGAAAATAGAATATGACACTATTTACGAACAGATTGCAAAAGGCACCATTATTCGATCAAAAGCCACTTGGTATGAGAAAGGTGAAATATAAAAAACAATAAGTATTTCTTAAACCTAAAAATGCATAAAAAATCTAAAAGCTCTGTTCACCAGGTTTTTAACAACGAAGGAGTGCTAATCACCGATCCTAAAAAAATTCTGCAGGAGATTCAAAATTTTTATTCCAATTTTTGTAAACGTGATCCTTTTAGACCATCAGAGGATATGTTAAACTCTTTTTTGAACAATTCTGGAATCCCGAAACTCAGTAATAAATGGAGGCTCGAACCTGTGATGGAAAATTAACGATTGATGAGTGTTACAAGAGTCTTCAGCTATTTGAAAGCAACAAGTCACCAGGCAATGATGGATTAACAGCCGAATCCTATCAAGCTTTTTGGCACACTTTAGGAAATCTGATGGTAGACAGCTTAAACTATTCTTATGACTATGGTGAGTTACCAAATCCCAGAAGGAAGCTATTATCACCTTAATAGAGAAAAGGGATAAAGATAAGCGGGACTTGTCAAACTGGAGACCAATCTCACTTATCAATGTGGACGTTAAAATAGGGTCAAAAGCTATTGCTAAAAGATTAGAGAATGTTTTATCAAATATCATACATTATGATCAATGTGCATATGTTGAGGAAAGAACCATTTTTGACGCAGTCAGAACGATTGAAGATGTCATGGAATTCTCAGAAAGGCGTAATCTTGAGGGGAGAATGATTTGTATAGCTTTCAAAAAAGCCTTTGATACTGTAAGCAGAGATTCTCTTTTTCACACTCTATCCTCCTTTGGCTTTGGCCCATCATTTCTGCAATGAATTCATACATTTTACAACAATATCTCTAGTTGTGTCGTAAACAATGGTTTTTCTACTCAGCCCTTTGCGGTTGAAAGGGGAGTGAGACAGGGAGACCCCCTTTCTGCCTACTTGTTCATCATAGTGCTAGAAATTCTCTGCATTAATATACGCAATAGTAAAGATATCCGTGGTATTAAGGTAGACAAAGAAGAGATCAGATTAAGCCTTTTTGCAGATGACTTAACTGGTTTTTTGAAAGACAATATTTCACTTATAGTAGTCTGAAGATTACGGAAGTTGTTCAGGCCTGAAAATTAACCACGAAAAATCAGAAATAATGCTATTAGGTAATCGGGCCTATACTCTACAACATGACAACGCCGCTATAGGCAACTTAAAAATTTAAAAGGCTGTTAAAATCTTGGGAGTGCACTTCACCTATGATCTTCGAGCTAAACAAAAATTAAATGTTGATGAATTAATTAGTTCGATTCAACAAAAACTACGAATCTGGAGGTGGAGGGATCTGACCATAATCGGAAGAATTCAAATGGTCAAAACCTTCATTATTCCTATTTTCCTATATCAGGCAAGTTCGATATCAGTAAATAAGGAGTTTGTGAAAGACGTGAACAAGATTATTTTCTATTTTATCTGGAAGGGGAAGGACAAAGTCAAACGTTTTGCTCTTATCAGTGACATCGAAGATGGGGGCCTTAAAGCTCCACATTTAGATTCTATAATAGAAACCCAAACAGTTCTTTGTTGTAAGAAATTGGCAAGCAATCAACTGAGCAACTGGAAAAAAATTTTTCTGCACTATCTTGAACCCGTTGGGGGTAAATTTATCTAACTTATGTTGTGATTTTGATTTGAAGAAATTGCCTATAAAGCTTCCAGTATTTTATGAAGAATGCTTCAGAAGCTTTGCAAAATGTTCTGCAGCAAATCACATAAGTTTACAGGATCAAAACAGACAGGATCTTTCCAAAGCTATTGTGTGGAACAATAAATTCATCTGTATCGGGGGAAAATCTGTGTATTTTGGGAATCTTGCAAAAAAAGGAATTCTTAGAATGGGGGATCTGATCTCTGATAACAATGAGTTTATTGTTAAAAGTAATCACAAGTTGAGAGAACTAAACATCTTGCCATTAGATATCTTTAGACTTATTTCTGTAATCGATGCCTTACCAGCTGAATGGCGTGAATCATTAACCACGTCTGCTTCTATAGTTGACGAGCCTTTCAATTTGCATAATGAAATTAAGTCTAAATGAGAAAAATGTTTTATTGGAAACAGTGGTTTCAAAGACTGTCTATAAGGAACTTCGAAAAAGAGTCATCACTCCAACTGCCCAACTGAATTTTAATACCCTTTATGCTAATGATGTTCTAGAATGGAAAGAGATTTACAGCTTGCCATTTCAAACTTCCTTGGACACAAAATCGCGGGAATTTCAGTATAAATTACTTAACAGGTGTCTATTAACAAACTCTTTTCTAAGCAAAATAGGCATTATACCATCTCTGGCATGTTCCTTTTGTGGTGATATGAGCCAATCCTTGGAGCACTTTTTTTACTTCTTGTTATCATAATTCTAAGCATTTCTGGGCCGAGGTTATAAAATGGCTTGACAATCAAGGAGTTAAGATAGAACCCCTTTCTGATAAAGATATACTGTTTGGCATTCTAAGGTGCGAAGACGAGTTATTTGTTAATCACATTTTGATATCAAATGAAGAATGATCCTTGCAGTTGTGAACGCAATTTATGCAATTGTGAAAAGAAGCCTGAAAAAAATTCAGGACTTCAACGGGGTTTGAACCCATGACCTCGCGATTACCTGTGCGATGCTCTAACCAAGCTATGAAGCCACTGACGTTGGGAGCAGGTCAATTATGGGTTCATATGCTCCCATGAAAGAAATGAGTGTGAATGATATATGAAATAAATCATAATTATATATGAACTGCGGAAATGAAATGAAATGAAGAATGATCCTCGCAGTTGTGAACGCAATTTATGGAATTGCGAAAAGAAGTCCTGGCTTCTTTTCGCAATTGCATAACTTGCGTTCACAACTGCGAGGATCATTCTTCATTTGATTTCATTTCTGCAGTTCATATATATGATTTATTTCATATATCATTCACACATATTTTGATAATTGCTAAACAGTACTTACAGACTGTATATTCTTGTAGATACTACTCTTCTTGTAGATACTACTCTTCCTTCAATTAAAGTATTTAATCCCAAAATTAAAATGATTTACCAGCTTGAGACAATGATCACAAAATCAAATAATAAATTAAAAGCTCACAATATGAAATGGGGCAAGTACAAAAACAACTAGATCGATATAGAATCTTGTGTTGCTGCTGCGCTGTAATAAGCAAGTCATTACCGGTATATCTAAAAGTATAGTGGAACCTCGATTTAACGAACCTCTATAAAACAAAGTCCTCGATATTACGAACGATATTCGTCAGCCCAACCTTTTGAAATTTATG
>JAEMWC010000857.1:127500-180000 GCA_016490735.1 Pachyseris speciosa
AAATATATTGTCAAGTCAAAGTTCACTTTTGTTACAGAAGGCGAAACATTTTATCGTTCAATTTATGACAGCCGATGAAAGCATGAAATCTTGCTGAGTGCACTCAGGCATGACAGGCCAGGTGGGCGGTTTTCGAAATCCATTTCCTTACCTCCTCCCCCACCCCCCCCCCCCCCCCCCCCCAACCCTTTTCATTTATTTTGCTCTCGCTCCATTTTTGAGCAGCCAAAACATCAGAAATCTCAAAAATATTGTTTTCCTGCTCTGGAATCATGATTTCTGTTCGTGAACATTGCCACCTCACAGGTCATTCGGTGGATTCCAGTAAGACAAAAGTTCTTGCCACGGAAAGTAACACTTTCAAACGCCGCATAAGGGAGGCAATTGAGATAAAATTACGTAAGCCCTCCTTGAACAGAGACAATGGGTTCGAATTAGCCAGAATCTATGACACTATCTTAGCTCCCTCAGGTCCATTAAATATAACCCTTCCTAACTTTCAAATTTACATTGTGGCTCACGAAGTTCGGTTGATCCGAACGAAATATTCCACTTTTTTTTCAAGTCTTTTAATTGTGCTCTGAGTACAGAAAAAAAAAATTTATATTTTTTTATGTTTTAAAATCAGAAATCTCATTGCTCGGTCTTTCTTTACTCGGAAAACCCAACAGAAACACTTGTTACGCAGGTTACAACATACTGTAAACTTCTGCTTATAACCCCTGGGCTTAAACAATGTCGTACGTTTTAGGAGGGCCTATAAACGAAGGGGCTTATATCCAGGGGGGCTTATAACCGAATTAAAAAAACATTTTGAAACAAGCTACAGTACTGTTGATGCAAATATGTGTTTCATGTACTGGTTTTAAATTTAGCTTTACATGTAAATCAACTTCATTTTGATATGTACAAAACACTGAAAGGTTACTAGAGGGGGCTTCCTGGATCAAGAATGCCATGACACCAAACGTGTGTAATTCTGTACTAATTACCTGAATGACCATCCATAATCGTCAGTAGCTCTGTGAAGAATTTCAATGTTCTCCCCAGGTACACTGCAGATTGGCCTGTTCCAACAGTCTCTTATGCGAGTATAAAGATTCCTTGTGTAGAAACTTTCAAAATCAGCATAAAGTGGGACAAACCCCTGAAATAACAAAGAGTGCATGGTTACAACTCTGAGACTTTACAACAGAGAGTAAAAAGGGGTCTTCTGTAAGCAATAACTAGCCACTGACTTTCTTCTCAGCCACCTACACCCTGTATATATGGGTTATTGGCCAAGCACGAGGTCAAGATGGCGGAATATTGGCCAAGTTCCTTTGTGTGTGTTTATGGACCAAGTTGAGGTCCATAAACATGCAAAAAAAGAAAAAGGCCAATATCCTGCCATCTCGACCGAACAAGCTTGGTCAAAAAATGATTTATTATATGACTCAAAGGACGCTGTTAAAAGACGGTAAGAATAGCTATCCCGAGCGGTCAAGATGGCTCCATCTTGACCTGTGGGTAGCCAATCACAGCAGGAGAATTGATTCATCTTGACCGCTGAAAGAGCCAGTCATATAATAAGACTGCTTAGCTGAGCCAGCAGACATTCCTATCAAGAAAAATGCTTAAGGTAATTCCCCTGAAAAGGATGTACTATTAAGATTTTTTTCAGACTTGGCACAATTGATAGTCATGCATAGGACATTGAAAAAATGCAATAAAAAGATGGGGTCACCGTGCTTGTTTTAGCCCTGCATACTCATTGTTCTAAGTGTTTTTACGGAGTTGTGCGAGAAATGTTCGAAGAATGAACAACTGAAGAAAGCTGTTATTATGTAGCAAAAACTATGAATAGTAGTGAAAACTAGTGCCTAATTGTTTTTCTGGACTATATTCTTTTAGTATTGTGATTTCAAATTGCCCAATCTTGCAAATAATGTGAGGAAATTGGGCCACTTCGTCATCATCTCAAACTCCTTCCTGGCTCCAAACGCAGAGTTTCACCCCAATTATATATAAATAATCCAACTTCTAATATTAATCTTTTTTTCTCCTTAAAATATGTTTTATGTGTGCCTATTACAAGTACATTACACCAATAAAAAGGTGGGTCACCGTGCTCGTTTCTTTACAACACAACGACAAAGGGAAAATTTCAGCTGAAAAAGCTCAATGTCAAGGCAAATTCGCAATGTTTCTAGTGTACGCGTGCACGAGCGCGCGCTAAATGACGCCATAAATTATGCGCAGTAAGGATGGGCCATGCAATTGACAGGAATCACCTTAATTTCCTTAGTTATCAACTGGGTTGAGTAAAAATGTAGGTTATATAAATATGTGGAAAACTGTCACCTGGCTTAAAGCTAATGATAGCTTTGGAGCAAACCATACAAAGCAGAGTAGAGTTTACCCATCGTGATTTTTTTTCTGTTGCGTAAATTACCAAAAAGACATTATCGTGCCCTAAATGATGCAAAAAGCAAAAAGAATGACCTCTTCAGCTGGTAACCTTGGCTGATTGCAGGCATATTCCCATCTTCATTACGGGTCACATTGCATTATGAAACTTTCGATTAAACTTTGTTCAAGCCTATCTCCCTTCCTACTTTACACACGGTATTGGACACGTTTGAAAGACAACCTCACTTGTGAATTGTTTCTTTGTAATAAAGTTTTCACGCCTTTATGCTAAAATTATATTTAAAAAAACAGATTAGCTAAACGAAACAACGAAAAACTGCACGTACTTAAGCTTATTACATTCAGATATTTTTAGAACATTTATTTTCGATCTGTCACCTTTGAATCCTTTCTAAGAGGCGTGAATGAAAGCATTGATAATCAGAAACAGACGGAAAAATCTGCATTCTTTGTCGGTGACGGCATCAAAACATTGCGAAACTATAAACATGCACGAGGTTCGTGCAAGCGCCGCGTAGCGACGGCAAAGTCTGGTTTTGTCAAATCTAACCCCAAATCGTAATCTAAACCAAACGGAATCCTTAATGTTGGAAATTTTCTTCCATGTAACGTAAAATCCACGAATAACACTGTACTAAAGTGGCCATTTTTAGTGAAACGACTCAACTGGTCAACGCCTACAAACGCTCAAAGACTGTGTATCATGTACGCGGACAGCTGACTTCAAGAAAACTTGTCCGATCGTGCAGGCATTTGGTCACCTTCTTGGATATCATGAAAACAATACAGCCAAACTAAAATTCCCTTTCAACTCACTTACCTTGTTTTCAAATTCTTTAGGCGCTTTTGATCTTTCCAGCCCGTATTTTCGCATAAAGTCACGCAAGTAACCGAACAGAATCAAAAAGAAGTAGGACAAGTAGGTCAAAACTGCCACTTGGAAAGGCGTATCTTCGAATTCTTCCACAAAAGACTCTTTAAAATCCTTAAGCTTTTCCTCCTCATGGGCCGAAAACCCATTTGTCTTGGCAGAAAAGCCATTTTTGTACGGTTTGTGCGCCCGTCTGTTCATGGAGTAGCCAGCTACCATCTTCAGTGAGTTTATGTTTGTTGGGAGAATGTCAGTGTCACTCTAGTTCTTAGTCCTTCTCGCATGCTTTATCCAAGGCGGGGCCTCCCCGCGGGGCCAGGGCCCGTCATTTCAAACGTCTTATTTGCCATTCGCATCGATCACAATTCTTTTTTACTTTTGGTACAAATCAGAAGGGGACAATCGATGAACAGAAGTTTGGTATCATTTCACTCCTTTTTAAATTAGTGCATCTCTTATACATCTCCATCTAACTCTGTTATGTTTTATGTTTTATGTTAGAGCGCTTTTCAATTGAGTGTCGTAAAACCAACACCAAAGCAATTACTCTGACCAATCACAACAGAAGCAAGCAGTGCAATGAGCCAATCAGAATACGAAGTAATTACATGCAGCCGGCGTAAAGCGCGGGAAAGTACGCGCGTGCAAGACGCGATTGGTTTTGGTTTTGCTTCTCATTGGTTGAGAAAGTGGCGCGAGTTTTCCTGGCCAATCACAGAGCGAAGCAATGCAAAACCAAAGCAAAACCATAATTATTTTCGACACTCAATTGAAAACCGCTCTATAAGCTACAGTTTCATTACTTATTGGTATATTTCCACCTAACATTGTACATACAATGAATAGGTACAGCCATAATTGGAGAATTGCATACAGGCAAATATAAAATTAACAAACAAATGCATATATTTTCTGGATGATGAGCCAAGACCTGCCATCCTCACGGTGTCGCCGGGACATCAACTCACGCTCTCACTGATTTGGCCTCCAAATCTCACGATGAATCAGAAAATCTTAGAATTGCCAAACAATTCAGGTAGTATATAGCTATATTCAAAAATCTGTGTTCAAAATGGCATAATTTGCCACATCTATTATGCTTGAGCGTGGGTAATCATTGCCGTGAAACATAGGTGCACTAAGGTCTCTGTAAAAGCTCTGTGAACTGAAAATGGCGGCTCATGTCCAGAGCGAAATAGAAACTGACTTCAAAACAGGCGGCCAAAGAATACAATAGGGGACACAAATAAAGTAAATAATACCGTGAAACGAGAAATATACCATTTTTATTTTTATTTAGCGCATATTTTGGAACTCTCCAGGGTTGAGGTCCATATCTCCAAGTGCGATCTGTGAGCCCGTACTTCCCTGCTGCTAGCAGAGAAAGCCCGTACAAACATGAATATTTTTCAGGCTTTCTTTTCAATTGCGGTGATCTATCATATTTCTTATCTTTTTCCTGTACTTACATTTATACATTTTAGTGTTCGGTAAAGTAAGACCTATACGGAGCTTATTTTGGTGCAGTGCGCTATGTTATGAATAACCAAATTTCATTTGCTGTTACGAAAAACTGAAATGGCTTCTTTGCTTTTCTATACATAGTAAACACTTGCCGGGCATTGTGAGCTACGAATGCCAGTTGGCTCTGCTAGCGATTACCATGGAATACAACCCGCGGCCGGTGGACTGCCCCTCTATTAGAGAAACTTGAAATCTGACTCGCAGTATAAGGCTATGTCTACACTATACCGCATAGCTCTTGTGCCGGCACGAAAACCATATCGGATAGGGCTTTTGTTCACATTCAAAACGATGATTTCGGCACGGTTTTTGCGTCGGAGCGATGCTGGGCCGCTGCGGTCTTGAAAGTGAATCGTCACATATCGGATAGGTTTTCGTGACACTTTCTGGAGTAGTGTGAACAAAGAATCGAACCGAAACGGAAATCAACAACGAGGAGCAAGGATTGCATTCTAGTGAAAAGATAACGGTGGTTTTGGGCCACTGCCGTTCACATCAGGCCGGAGTATTTTACACAACGGCATAAAATGCTATCTGGCATAGTGTAGACATAGCCTAAATGGTCTAATCCCGGGGGTCTAATTTTTGATAGACTGCCTGAAAGCGCGCTCAAGGGAAACATGCTAAACGTGCAAACCAACTCGTGAGCCAATGAACCACTTTTATCGAATTTCGTTGCGTAATCGGCATCGCTCACAATATTCAGTGATAAATACAATAAGACGGCTTGATCTCCAGTCGATTTTCAAATGACAGTGCTGGCTGTTACAGGAATGGCCTCGAACTAGTCTGCTGAACACGGTTGCAGGGTTGTACAGCCTCCCGGGGGTGGGGGGAGCGGGGTACTCCCTTATATGGGCTATATAGGCATGTACAGCCCCAAAGGGTATGATTTTTTTAGCCGTTTTCGACTGAATTAAAAATATTGTATCGAATTTGACCAATTTTTGTCTGAAATAGGGTATGTTTTGTGCACTATTGTCTTGAATTGGTTATGTTTTTTAGAAGAAGCAACTTTTAGGCGATTAGACCATCAACAAAAGCCCTTTTCAAATTATGTTTACCCCAACCGTGTAGGTGAAATAGGGTATGAAAATATCAGATTTTGGTTTCATGAAGCCGGCCGCACAACCACACCGCATTTTTCTGGGAGTACTGCTCCCCCCCCCCCCCCTCCCCTTTCGGGCACTGCCCTGCCCCTAGTAAGATAAGATAAGATAAGATAACTTTATTTTAACACGGTAAAATTCATCAGTAAAAAAATAACAAAATCCTATCCCTAATTACACACTTTGTCTAAGAATTAATTACGAAAAATAAACTGCTCTACATGAATGTCGTGTCTGACAAAAGAGTACAAGAGCTACGTTTATAAAGGAAAGCGTCAAGGGAGTCTGATTACCGTGGACCGTTCTATGCACTTATTATCATATGGTCTTCAAACATGTTTGCTGTACCAACTGAATAGGACACTTTTTTATTGAGCGTCGATAAGTTCTTTCATCCCTTCTTTCATCGTGTTGGCTACAATCCCGTACACTAGAGTCCAGGCTTCTTTCACTTCTGATGTAAACTTATCTCCCAGACCCATACCGAGCGTATTCAGTAAGGCAGCTCCGACCGGCTGAAAAGAAGCAAAAACAAAGATAACCGTTAACCATTGTCTAGTTACATACCGTGAGGTACTGGGTCGAGTGCGGACTTTCGCAGACAAATATTCAAAAAAAAAAAAACATGGCGTCCGCCACGAAGTGGCACTGGAGTTGTGCCTCAAAATATTTTTAAAACAATAAGCTCGTGATGAGGACGCCTTTTCCTTCGCAACAACGGACGCCATGTGCTTTTTTTTTTAAATTATTATTTGTCCGCGAAAGTCCGCACTCGACCCAGTACCTCACGGTATGATATCAGGCAATGTCTTCATTGTCAAGGGTACGAACACTTGTGACATTCCGTACTGATTACGGAAAAAGAAAACAATTAGCCTGTTCAGACTCTCAGCCTCAGAGAGCTGGGGCGAGCGAAGCGAAACACAACAGGAAAGAAAATTTGGTTTCGTCGACTGAGTTGATAATGTAAAATGGCCGCCGTAAAGAGATTCAAAAGCCGACGTTTCGAGCGCTAGCCCTTGGTCAGAGCGAACAACAAGAGGAACGAGCCGGCCCCCACCTCCCTCCCATCAGAGGGCCCTGAATCTGGCTAAGAAACAATGAGCTGACCCAATATCAAGTAATTTGCTAAAATGACGAGACCTTGTTTGCTTCATAGCAACGAAAAGGATATGTAATTTACATGAATGTTCATGGGCACCTGATTGGTCAGATGATTGAAAACGTCGAATCGATTGACTATTGCTAAAGTATCTTATTTCTCAATCGATATCGAGATCGATCAATCCATTAACTGATTTGCTGTTGAACTTCACATTTCCTACCCCAAAGTGATGTTCTTTGACACTGTACATTGTATGTCTCGCTCCCAGGTCCTTGAGTGCAGGAACAATAGAGTCCAGGTCGTTGAGAGAGTTCACGGCCAAGTCAACATGTTGAATGGTTGCCAATGCCTGCTTCTTTAGCCGTTGGTCGTTTCTCATGTCGTCCTCTGACAAATCCGCCATGTCTCTGAATGAAAACAACTGCAAAAGCTCTGGGGAATCTGTGAATAATCTGTAAAATTAAAAGGTGAAAGCAATAAAGATAATGAAACTGCACTCAGGGCGCTAACTTTTTTTACGGGCTCCTGCGTCCGTCTGGTACCCACAATTTACGAATTTGTCTTTAAATTACTATGTTTGGTATTCCCCGAAGCTATAACTTATCAGCCGATTAGAGGGTGGAGATTACACGACAAACATTTTATTTGTAGAAGGAAAAAAGGCTCACTCCAGAAAATTTAAGGCCGCGCTTGGCCATGGCAATTACTAAACAATGTGACCCAAAAGTGGGGTGTCAAGATTTTCTATTTATGACGGGGAGATCTCTTTCAATACCGTTTTGTTTATCAAAAGTTATAAAAACAAAGTGCTGATCACTTAATTGTAGCTGAGGGTGAACTGCTCGCGCTGTTTTCGAGAATAATCGCAAAAAACGAATTTCAGATGTTTCATTTGTCTCAAACTATAAACTTCTATCGAGATTTTCAGGCTGTTTCGCTGAAGTCTCAAATACGTTTATTGCTGATTTGTCTTATGCAACGAAACTATTGAAAATTAATCTCCAAAGGGCGGTCAGAAATGTTAATTATATTGCCATACGGCTATAATAGAAAGTGATCTGAACGCTTCATTACACGTTTCCATGAGGTAAGACGATTTGTCACAGGTTTTACTTCTCGCCAGTGTCATTTTCAAAATTTGACCTCTTATTGGTCCATCGAAAACAGCCAACCAGAGTTATTTTTTTCGCAAAGTAAGTGAACGACAAGTTCCGTTCCAACGGGTTGGTGCAGAAAAAGTGGAGCACTTAAGAAGGTCGTCCGTTTGTTCCGGAAAATTTCCTTTCTGAAAAATTGCCGTTTTCTGCCGAAACTGACGTTTCGGCTAAGTGGACGGAAAGCGCTCCTGGAAACCCCAAGAAACCGTCGGATTTTATGCCGCTCGCAATCCTGAGTATGCCGTGTTTATGCTAATTTGCAACAGAGAGACATACATACATACATACATACATACATACATACATACATACATACATACATACATACATACATACATACATACATACATGTATACATACATACATACATACATACATACATACATACATATCCTTTATTTAAACACGATGAAAGTTTAAAGCATATGCTTGTGGGGTCGTGTATATAGGATACGAATACAAATTAAAAATCAGATAAAAACATGTTAAAACTAAATTATTTCTTAAGAATAATGTTAAAAGAATAATAAGAATAATGTGATTATAGGATTTAAATTAGGTAAAATACAGACTCAATTTTAAACAAATGACTATGACAGTAAGAGTAAAAAAATCCGGCTAAATCTAAAAGCACTTAAAATCTTGAAAAAATCTAGGAATCGACTGAACTGACTGCGCACAAAATAAAGGTCCTTGATATACCTGTCCTTCTTCACGTTACGATAAAAAGCCATAAATTGGGAGCCGGTGTAATACGTGCAGATAGCGTTCCATAAGGTGGTAGCTCTTTTTTGCCCTAGAGGCATCTCTGTCAACAAATGTGGAGATTCGAACATTTCTGCATCCTCAACACTAAGACTGTTAGATTACGAGTAAGCGAACATGCCACATTGAAGTCACTGTTAACGCAACTATTCTGAAGTAAGAGTCCATGAATACGAACGGAGGCTCGGGGCAGTCAGTCAACTAGGAACTGTTTCAATATCCCATCTACTTAAGTTTGACATAATCATGCAACATCGCGCCGATCTGATAAAAAACATAAAGGTCATTTAGCCTGGAAACTGAACTGAGCACTGAAATTTTCTTACAATGAACGGTTTGCTTTGCAGAGCGAAGTTCACGCGTTTCTGTTTTTAAGACAGGATAAGCAGCAGATCATAGGATATAACAGTCTACCTTTGACGTGAATCAGGGTTTCCTACGTCTGTGGGACCCCGACGAAAATAGAAAATGAAACACAGCACCTTGAATTTAAATTTAAAAGAGGAAGACTAGACAACTCCGCGTGATAAATACATGTAACCTATTTCCGAACAAAATACAAAGCATATAGCAGAATCTGTCTGTATAACATCTTATTACCTCACGTAAAACTCCACTCCCACTTGTTGCAGGTCGAATGCCCCTTTTACTGATCTCCATGTGTCCTGTACCAACAACATCTGTTCTTTAGTCAGAGGACCTTCGTCCTCCGTCGTATGTGGCTTGTCGTCTGTTTGGTTTTGAGTATCATCTGTAAGCTGTTCGGTTGTCTTTCCCCCCGGCTCTTCTCTGTTTTCTGACGATGAGTTTACCGCTTGTTCAGTTGCTGATGGTAAATGCACCGGTTCTGGCGCGTTTTTTATTCGAGTAGCTTTGCTTCCCCCACATCCCATGTTTGCTCACTAGAAGGTTAATTAAATAAAACTGAATCTATGGTAACGAGGACCAGCAAATCAAAGGTAATCAAGCAATTATGAATTCAAAATGAATAGCCCTGTCAGGGATCCCTTCCCTGATCAATAAGCAGATTACAGAAATTATAAACACTGGCCAAGATTACTGGGATCCCTGGTCTTCAGGGATGCATTGTTTCATTACTCCTTGGGGGAGGGGGAGGGGCGGGGGGTTGGGGAGGATGGGGAGGACTACTATCCTAAAATATCTGTGATAACTGAAAATCATACATACTGTGTGATTTTAAACGTGATTTGGATCTTTGGAGCGTGCGTGTGAGTGTTCGTGTGCGTGTGCTTGCGTTGTGAGCAACGGATAACGGATTAACTAACGAATAACGGATTAACTAAGATACAGTGGGACTTCGGTTATCAAGAGTATTTTTGAAAGCTTGAAAATTCGACAAATGTTGCTGAGCGTAGTGGAGCTAAAAGTGCAAGAGCGGGCTTTAAAAAACGTGTTTATCTGTCGTTAAAACAAATGGTCTTTGTTCACTTTTTTAACCTCTTCTTTCGCATTCATTTGCACGCGATAATGACTCTAGCTATTTTAATCGCTTTTTGATGTGCAGCACAGGAGGAATGAAGGTCGACCGACAATCCTTTGCGGCAGCCGAGCTTGATATTTCAACAGCAGAAAGTTCCTTCTAAACGTATCTGCTATAGTGACCCTTAGTGACCCGGACTTTTAGCTTTTCGGGGGTCCGTAATCAGTAACAAACTTACCAACCACATGGTACCCACTAAATCTGTTTGTGTGACCGTTTGTAATTTTATTTATAGCAAACGGCGCAGTTACACAAACAGATCGTGTGGGCGCCCACGCAGCCTGACAGTAAGAAGACAAGCAGGAAAATCATCTTAGATTCACAGTTCACGCTCAGTAAGCGCAAATCTTCTTGATCGAGGCTCTGAACAAATTTATTATTCACAGGCGCAATGCATTATGGGGGAACGTTCATTCTTCCTCTGGATGTGCAATAATCAAGTAAGTAGGCACCAGTTATTGATTGACCCTGGAAAGTCGAAATTGACCAGTCTTGATAGCTGGCTATGAAGAACTGTACGGGTCCGCAAATGATCCCAGGACCGCAAATGATCCCGGACCGCAAATGATCCCCAAAATGGACCGCAAATGATCCCGGACCGCAAATGATCCCCACATTGGACCGCAAATGATCCCGAGCAAAAAATAAGGAATGGCATGGATTGATATAAAAATGACACACAAAAAACATGTTTTTCGTTTTATGAGAATTATTCCATAGTTTCTTTTTTATTTATTTATATATTTATTTTTTTTTTTTTTTGCGTTTTTAGTGGAAAATCTGTGATCCTGCGTGACGTTCTGTCTGTTTGTTGATTTCAGGACGCCGGCTGCATAGTGTACAGTAATTGATTTTGCAAAGACACTTGTTGTGATCGTGGACTGCGAGTTTCGCTTCATGTCTTCTGTTTATTGTGTTGTACATCCCAGGACGTTCGAGAACATGCTTAATCAGATTTCATTTCTGTCGGGTATATGATCAACGCTTCGGTGCACGTGCCCGATTTCAGTGAAAATCGAGCATGTATAAATTAGCCTGGAAACAGGCTCCGCAGTGGGATTTTAAAGGAGCGAAAAGAAGGATCGTGGCGAAAAAAATCGGCGAGCAAAGCGAGCCGCCAGTCCTCGGCTCGGCTCGCTTCGCTCGCCGTTTTTTTTGGCCACGTTCCACTGCGGTGCCTGGTCCCTGGCTAGTATAATTCAATTGTATAATCACAAATACAACGGAGAATTATAATACACACATACCCGTAAAGAAATAACTGAAAAATTCCGCAGTTGATTTCGTTATCTTTTGAAATAAAAGTCTTTTGTTTACTGAACACTCTCATTTAAAATTGTACCCAGAATACTAGAAGTGTTTCTTTCTCACATTCATGGGATCAGTAGCCTGCGAACGCAGACGACAGCCGGAAATACGTCTGCGTTCGCAGGCTATGGGATCAGCCGACTGGCCTGTGGCAGGCGAGAAACGCGGTGATGTGGTTGAAATTGGAGCAGGGGTCAAAGATCATCCGAAACTTGTCACAGTCGTGTGAGCTGTGACTCCCACGCGTTCGGAAAACTGAATGTGGCTAAACTGTCTTGTTCTTATTTCATTGGTATCATTTGTGAATGTTCTTGGAGTTACTAGAGATAAGAACAAACACAAAGATCTCTAAAGACGGAAGGAAAAACGAGATAGGTTTGGATCCTTGGTGTGATAACACTGATTGACTGCTTCACATCGGTTGCACAAGTTGTGTGACCACGTTTACCTTTTTAAAATTAATCAGATGATAGTTGTGAGCCATGATTTAAGGCTTTGATTAAAATAATCGCAATTCATGCCAATTCCCTATCCATACCATTTCACCATCCATGCCATTCCTTATTTTTTGTTCGGGATCATTTGCGGTCCAACATGGTGTAATACGGGGATCATTTGCGGTCCGGGATCATTTGCGGTCCAATTTGGGGATCATTTGCGGTCCGGGATCATTTGCGGTCCTGGGATCATTTGCGGACCCGTACAGAACTGCCTATTATAAAATTCACCTCTACAGGGCGAACCTGCAGAAGGGCGATGGATTTATGTTTTATTGTTCAGTATGGTCTCTTGGCGGAATGTTTTGCAGTTGCCCTCATTGTTTTCACTAAGCAAATATTTCTTTCGTAAGCCATTGTTATTTTATTTCTTCACGACGAGAGGCCAGAGCATAACTCTATTCTCTATTCATTATCGATTCTTCCACGGTCACGTGCAGCCCTCGGTTTTAACGCTACTTCAGTGCTGATTCAAAAAGATACAATTTTGCAGGTCGATCGTGTTGAGAGTATAAGTGCATGTTGTGGCATTTTGGTCTCCTTTAGAACTGTCCCTTTGTACTACGACCCTTAGACTTGCCACAAGTCGACCTCTCGAGTCTCACAGCAACAACGCCAAGAGGAGCGAGCTCTTTAGGCCGCGAAGTGGCTGAGCAAGCGACCAGGACGAAGGACGTTTTCGAAAGTCTATACGACCCTTGATGCATAACGCTTGAAACTGCAAACTTTGATAAAAGTTTAGTGCGAGCTGTACATTTTCTAACTCATTGGTCGTCTAATATGAAAACGGGGACGAAAGACTGATTTATCAGTCTAGACCCTAAATATTTCAATCATTTCTTTATTAAAACTTCCAACAGACCAAACGAGACCGAGTTCGCAAGTTAGATCGACCAATAGCAATGAATCTTCAAGTCAGTCTGTATAAGAGTGATATTCATGCTACTTTATCACAAGATCCATAAGAAATATATGGATTAATAACAAAGCAAGTGTGGAATCCACGAGATTAAGTGGAGCTTACGTTTGCGATCGTCTTCATAACCTACAATCAACATCTATTCCTTACCTTTTTAGTGTCTTCGCCAAAAATCTTCAATGTGACATCTCGGCCACAAAGTTTAAAAGACACTTTAAGTCCGGCTGTCACAAACTGGACTGAGCTGAATCCGTTTGAGTCAAAAACACATAAAATTGCACTCGATAACAACGTTGCCAGGCAGGATAGTTATGTAGATCATGTTTAAGTACTTCTGTACTCAAGTTGTATTAACGACATAATCTTGTTAAAGTCAGCCAACAATTTGCATATGCGTTGTTTCTGAAGTGCCATCTGACTCATTCTTGTCGATTGTACACCAGCGACTTTTGAAACTTGGGAACTTAATCCTATGGTTTCTTAGCGTACAACCATAATTTAGTTTACTGAACAACGAAACGAAGGAACAGTTTTTTGGGGTGAAACTACTAAATACATTGCGGCTCGATCATTCACCCCTTATACATACGGTTTATCAACGTTCTGAAGGTTGAAACGGACTAATTTAATCGTGATTTACAGTGCATTACTTCCTACGTCATGTACTCTAACTTTTCCACGTTGCCTTCAGGTTCCTTATCAGGGGTGGATATCGATCTAGGGGAGGGTTGCAGGGGTTATGCACCCCCTCCCCCTCCAATCCCCGAGGTGATCAACGGCTTTCTAATATAATAGTATTCTGCAAAAAAAAAAAAGAAGGATAGAAAGAAAAAAGCCATTCGGTTTACTGGTGTTGAAGTACTGAGACGAGGCAGCCTAGTCCCCAGGCGTTCTCGGTTCGGTCAAATCCAACTGTCAGCGGTGACGTCACAGAGAGAGACTCGCCGAGAACGCCTAGCAAATACTGCCAGATCCACCATAAACAACACTGAAATATGCACGAGATCGTACATTACAATAATGGCATGAGGTTGGTTCACAAAGGATGGGTGGCAAGCTCCACATCGCACTCGGTCTCCCACTCTGATTCTACAAAAATTATGCTCACGATAAAAATTGTGCGGCGAAGTACATGTAACTTTAATATGAACACGACAGAACTTTGAACGGAGAAGCAAGGCAAAGTAAAGGACAAAAGAGGTTATTTCACAAAGTCAGAACTTACCGTCGTTTGTGGACACTTACATTATCCTGGATTGTCGCATCGGTGGGAAGCTTTCACACGATACGGCGTGGAAACAAGTAAATTCAAACCAGGGTTTTTTTTGTGCTAAAATCAGGGGTATTTTGGCAGTATTTGCTAGTCGTTTGCCACTCCTTCCCAGACTTCGCGCGGACAAGGTAGCAAGAGGGAACGCCTAAGGACTAGGCTGGGGACGAGGTTGAAGAATTTATGTTAAACGCCGTAAAAATGGCAGTTTGGCACTAGAACTTAGCTCTTGCTGTGTATTCTCAGCAGTATACTTGGCCTATGGGCTGCAATGTGATTTTAATTAACACCTACCCACTCACCCAGTTCAGATTATTTGCCTCGTCATAAGTCTTCTTCTTCGTTGTTCGCTTTTAAAATTTGTTTACGTCACCCGTCAGTTACGTACGTTATTCCTTAGTGGTGCACCCCATACCAAGAAACATCCGGGATCCGCCCCTGCTTAAGAAGAATTCAATACACTTCTTCCTTTGTTGGCCGGTTCTGTGCTAAATTCAATAACGCCGCCCCCCTCTCACTATATTAATCCCCACTCCTCCTTAAACGTGCTTGAAATAAATAAGCCGTATATAAGTAAACCAATTTTATTCACAAGGAAACACTTTAAATTGCAAATAAATAGCCATATAGCTTTTGTTTGTTTCCGTCGCCGATGTAAGGGTTGAAATATTCATAGAGTAGTTTCTCAGCTGGTTTGAAGACTGTATTCTTGAAGTGTACCGCATCATGTTTATCATATCTGCCATCTGTTCCGCCAGGATACGAAGCACTCATTGGAAAAACGTCCAAAATCTCGAATCCAGCCTTACACATGGCCCAGATGGCATAAGCGTTGAATAACTGTATCCGCTGAAAAAAAAGAAGAAGAAGAAGAGGAAATTCGAATCCGAGTCTCGATGATTCGAAACTGAGTACTTCAAGGAATGTCTGACAAACTTATGCTTTGGTGGATGAATGGATGACTGAGTGATTGACAGACTGCTGCACTAATTGTCCTTCGTATAGTAGCCTGTTCCAGGCTCTCTGATATTTGGGACGAGCGAAGAGCGAAACTCGCCCCAAATATCTGAGAGCCTGGAACAGGCTATTCTAAAAGATATAGACAGACTGACTCGGCTGGTAGTCTTACTTAGAGACTGGCTGGCTGATTAAACAAGTATCTGAATAAATGAATAAAGGAAGGAAGGAAGGAAAGAAGGAAGGAAGGAAGGAAGGAAGGAAGGAAGGAAGGAAGGAAGGAAGGAAGGAATGAATGCATGCATGAAGGAAGGAAGGAAGGAAGGAAGGAAGGAAGGAAGGAAGGAATACCGGAAGGAAGGAAGGAATGAATGAATCGCTGACTTAATACAAGGGTAAAAGAAAGAAAGAATGACATACAGACAGTAGACAGTCTCAGACAGACAAACAGACAGACAGACAGATGTACCGGTAGAAAGAAAGAATGGAGAATGAATAAATAAATGAACGAGCTACAACTACAACTACGAATGGATAAACGAATAAGCGAATGAACGAATGAATGAGTAAAGGAATGAACGAATGAACGAATGAACGAATGAACGAATGAACGAATGAACGAATGAACGAATGAACGAATGAACGAATGAATGAATGAATGAATGAATGAAAGCACCTTGTGTTTAATAAGAGACATTGAATAAAGATTTTATCTGAAAACGGAACCCTCGTGAGAGTGCCCTGTAATTTAATCGCGGAGAGATCCACGTAGGGAGGCATGCGTTTAAAACCAAACTGCTGATTCGTATTACCTGGAGAGTTAAAAACCGCGGGCTCGGATGGTCATGGTACAGGAACCTCTCCCGGTGGATAGCCGTTGTGGTTTTCCAAATCAACTTTCCTCGGAAATTCGACTGTACTTCGCCATACTCATTTTCCCGCGTCTCTTTAAACATGGTGATAATGTCATCAATAAGCTGTCGATAAGCAGCAAATTTTAGAGCGGACACATAGTGCAATCCGCAGTTGAGAATGATAACACTTTTGTCGTCCATTTCTGGCAGACGTATTACGTCTCTGATTTCCTTTAAGACGCGCCAAGGCTCAAAGTCCCGATAGTTCCTCTTATTCTTTTCCACTTCTACTGGCTCTATCATGTTGTACACCCAGGTGTATGTGATATTGCACGCTCTGAATACTTCGGAGCAAAGAGGCGTGCTATAAATGGAGTCGTAAAATCTAAGAGCTAGTGAATCGCCGTAAATCCACAGGATGCCTTGTCTCTTGCGTGGGGAATTCTCGAATAACCTCTCTGTTAATTCCAAAAAAAGTTGATAAATAAGTTAAAAGTCAAAGAGCTACTACACGGCCCGCGCAGCAAGTTTGCAACTGGGATGGGGGGGGGGGGGGGGGCGTGCCGGCACAAGAGTTATCCGGTATAGTGTAGACATAGCATAATAATGTAGCGGAGGATTCAGAACTCAGTGATCTTTTACGATCATGCGTGATCTATAGCTGTCACATGAACAATTTCTGCGATCCTAAAATCGTCTGTGATGGTTTCCGGTCTCGACCTCACAGCTTCCTTGACATTCTTGACCCTTAAGTTGCGCAATTTACAGCTGTTTTTTAGGTCGGGAACTCACCGACCTATAGCTGACCCATAAGAAAGAAACTTTACCTGGCGCATGCGCTATCCAGGTGTCGTTCATCCAATAACCAAAGCCATCGGATAAAAATTTACAGTCAGCTCCACAGTACGACGGATGACCGAACCCGTAACCTAGAAATTCTGCAAAAAAAATGTTATATAAGAGAGCACATTTTTAAAAGCTTATGCACTTGAGTGCATTTGACCCCCTGGAAAAGGCAGCCTCTGTGTAATATAGTTTTTTTACAATGGGAGAGGGACCAATGAGATAATTTTTCATCCTGTCCGGCACAAGCGTAGGACTAAAAAAGAACTGAGTCCGTCACAGACAAGAATCGAACCCATGGCATTCCGCACACCGATCATATGTTCAACCGGTGGACTAATGATCAGCATTTCTAAGCATCAATGTTTTTTACTTCTTTGGTATTTTTTACGGCTGATAACTTTTGAAAAGCTACGAAGCTCACAGATTATTATAAAACACAGATTGTCGTATAAACAATACAACTTTCTTTAATTTTCCAGACATGTTTCGACGGTGCATCCGTCATCATCAGTGTACAGTTTTGAAATCGCCGTTGAATTTATAACGCGCGTGGAATTACAAGGTTCGTTACATTGCGTTTACGATATTGCATGCTAAATAGTTTAAACAATAGACATAGAGTGACCTACAGGGAGAGTGTCAGGTTTATGTGTTCACCTGCTGATTGAGATTGGGTTTCTCTCATTTGATATGCATGGTTCCTTAAGCCTCACTTAATATTTAGTAGCTGCATAGTCCAGAATCTGGTAACAATCCGTTGAACAGGATTGATATCCATGCATATCAAATGGAAGAAACCCAATCGATATTGTTGTTGCTCAGCAGGCCATTTGAAAACATAGATTATTATAAAACCAAAACTAAAACAAGAGATGAACTGCAGTTCCATACCATCTCTTATCATTGGTCCATGGTTTGCGGGCACCGCAAAGCACACTGGTCCTCCGCCCATCAAAGGTTGCATCAAGTAAACTTGTTTTCCTTGCAGAATGCCCTGCTTCTGGTTGCTCCCATGTGTGTTTCCTTTAAATGACACGGAACAGGAAATTACCAGTGCACCTAAAACTCAAGATTCGAGCTTGAGAAATTTTTCTTTTCGATATGTTCTTGTAAAGGGACTTTTGGAACCGCAAAGTGCCTCTCTTCACTAGGGCATGCAAAACGGATCTGATCTTGATCTCATCCCATTCAACCAGAGAACTATCAATGGTAGTTTTATTACACTAAAGCAACCAAACTCAATGGCACAATCTCGCGTAAATATAGTTGCGTCATAGGTTTCTGCCATACCACGTTCAAACGAATCTTTCTCATGCTTATACTTTGAACAATTAAACAAAACATCACAGGCCCGTAAACAGGTTTTTGCGTGGGGAGGTGCGTTTAACCGCTGAAGGCTCGAATTTACGAGCGCCGTAGGCGCGAATTTCGAGGGGGGTCCGAGGACATGCTCCCCCGGGAAATTTTGAAAAATTTCACCATTCAAGACTTCATTAGGGCGTTTTGAAGGATGTTACGTAGAAAATCAGAAAGTCAAAATCAAACGTAAAACGTCAATACTCAAGGCTTTTGCAGCGGTATTGGGTCTTTCCTGTTTTGGCTTCGAGCTGTATCCGAAATATTCTTCCAGCAATATAATAGTATGGTATCGACATAGCAGGAGATCACATAGCGAAAATAAAATGAAAACGGCTCAGTAAATTGGGTTTCATTTCAAATTACACTAAAAGCGAGTCAGGACGCGAGTACTACGGTTACTTTGCGTTTACCTTTTTTGTAATAACTTACTTGTAAACGGACTTTCGCGGCCCGTGGGGAGGAGGGTGCGGACGCACCCATCGCACCTCTCTCCCCTCCCTACGGGCCTGCACCGCTTACATCACAATCTACAAGAACGCTTTCTTCACAGATAATCATAGAAGTGGGATCGTTTAGGCAAGAAGACAGTAATTTTGCATCCGACTTGTTACCTATAGAACTGACATATTTCGAGCTGACGCCTTGGACTTTTTCTCCGGTTTACTGAAAAGCCGCAAGAGATGGAAGTCTGGAGCTTGCCGTATGTTTATTGAGCTTGCGCACTTGTCACTTTTCTTATCTTTCAGGCTTACATAAAACTAACTCGCATCAAATATTTTCTTACCCGAAATAAACCAATAGTCAGGGGGTCCTTCATCCCCTCGCATATTGAATGATCCAAAACCGCTGACACACAATAATTCCCAGGCTGAAGGACTAGGAACAAAATCTCGTACACGCCATTTCCGTGATCAAATACCGTTGGCGCAAACCCAGTTGGACCGGAAATGAATGCTCGCCAGTAGTCCCCACCACTTGACTTGAGAAGGCCATAAGCAGTAACAGCCTGAATCGTTATCCTGCTGAATTCACCAGCAGGTCGAATATCCATGGACTCAACATAGCTGTAACGACCATTTGTCCTGTTTTCCACCCGCCATCCTGGCAGGTGGGTTTCGTAAACTGTGTTTCCTTCGCATGGTCCTCGTATTCGTTCCCAGTTTATTCTCGCATTGCGCATTCGGCACCAATCCGTACCGAAATCTTGAAGCGTCCTCCGATTGGAGGTACTCGTCAGATATAAAGGATAATACCATTTTAAGTAAAGAAGCAGGGATATTATGACTCCCCAATAGAGGCAGAATGCTCTCCGCAAGAGAAACAGGCGGGGCAATCCTTTCAGAGTACCAACCCTGTGCACTCGCGTCTGAAGCGTCAGCTTGAGTGAGGGGATTAATCTTTTCCTGCGCATTGTCTCGATATCAAGATGGTCAGCGGTTGATAAAGTGAAGTCTCCGTCATTTTGCGCAATCGCAGTTCCGCTCATAAGACACACCTTGGAAAAATAAAGTGAATTTTTACTGCTCTAAAAGGAGAAGTCAACAATCTTAGGCAACATAGAAAATAGAACATCGCCGCTCAAAGAAAACGAACGAGTGGTTTTTCGGCTAATTAGGGACCCCTTATGGATGTATAAACAGTTATATGAAAGATTAATTGCATTATTATTTTACATTGTTTCACTAGGCCTTCTTGTTTCAATAAAAAGAAAAGAACACTGTTCGTCTTAAAATTTATGTCGACTTCTCGCTCTTGGTTTAATGATTGACAGCTTATCAGACGAATTTTGCGAGGTAAATAACAAACTTTTATCAACTTGACCTGATCTAAATGACCATTGAATTCTGAAACCTGCTATAGTTGGAACCTGCTTTTTCTCCACGTGCACTAGAATAATCAAAACACACTTTTCTCGGCTTAAAAAGTCCGTTCAGGGCAAAGAAATTTCCCAGAGAATAAGGAACGTCAACGGCTTTATAAATGTCTAAAAAATAACACTGATTTCCCGAACTTTCCACATTTAACTTGGACTGAAATATTCATAAGTGTCAATTCATGGATCTCAAAGACAGCTGTAAGCTAAATCAGAATAAAACTTCCTTGTTACCTTAAAACCGCGACGAAAAAAGCCGTTAACTGAAACGTAACGTCGCAATGGTATCCCAAGTGTTTGCTGTGCAACATCTTACCTCCTCATAGTGGCTTTAAAAATGATTCGTTGTTAAAAAATCATAGTTAATGCGGCCGATTAATGGCGTGTAATCGTTTTGGTGGCTTAACCCTGTTGGTCTTTTGTTCTCCCGTCACTGTGACACGTGACTTGTGACAGCTCGCTGCGCGACCTGCAAAGATCAACACGCCCTCCATTTTACTGAGACTTTTACGATGCAACGAGTAAAAACAATTGATTCTTTCTTTAGTTGGTTACCTAAATTTGGAAACATCTTAGGCAAAGTCCGTTTTACTCAACTTTGCTGAAGAGACTTATGTGCGGATGAAAAAATAGTAGACACTTCGGAAGGCTTTGCAGGTGTCTGAAGAAATTGAGACTTCACGTCTTTTCCGTTATATTTAGTATTTCGTTTTTTTCATGCAACAAAACATAAAGCTCCCAAAGTAAGGCACTGGCAATGCCGCCGGGTTGAACAGTTGTTGTTTTAAACGTGAGCAATTTTCTTTAGCCAACAAATTCATAACAAAAAACAGTTTAAAGTTGTCAGTCCAACATGCACTTTATATTGAGTCGCTTGAACAGTCCCCTTTCGCACTTGACCACTGCTTTACACAAAGGTGCAGTCAAAAAACAATAATTTCCCCGTTGTATTCAGGGTGCGAGAGCTAAACTGAGACAATTCAGTGAACTTCCTGTGATATTTTTGTATGGTTTATTTAGCGTCAGTTGCCTTCTATATACAACATAACTTCATATCCGCTTATATCTCGTAGTAATAATCAATTTATCAGAAATGTTCTTTAAAAGAGTGAGACCTGCTATCAAATATAACAATCTGCTGCCTTTGCATGTGCCTTTACACACGTACGTTTTGAACTTCGAACAAATTAACAATCAAGCTATATAATGTGGATATCCTTGTACCTTTATTTTTGGCAACAGCCAACCGCTAATCACGGGTTCTTTTAATTGGTTCCTCCCCATAAAACTATTCTCAATTAAAGCGTTAAAACTAACCACCGGCTCAGTACATATGAATAGCTGATATGCTACCGATAGAACGATTTTCTTAGTGCGACTTTTATCGTAAACGTGATTTGCATTTTAATCGCGTTTTTTATCTATGATGTTATTTCTAAATATGTTGTATATCATCTTTTTTTCATACAATAATCATTTAGCTGGACTACATTATTTTAGTTGGGGTTACACCTAAGGCCAAGGCCAAAATGATAGGCTCGACTCGGTTGAAATGCAAATGGACATATTATAGAGAAAGACCTTTCAAGGTACTTCACCTTTTCCATTCTAATTGGTTGGAATGGAAACAGTCGTCCATTTGCGGCAAAATTTCCTACATTGTTTTGTTGTCTTTTTTACGCCATCGCTTCACCATTACGTAATCTTGTTTATGTACACTTTTCAGAGTAGCATTAATCATTACTCGTTCAGTATATTACATAACAGATTGACAAACTGTTGAGTACCTTACTACCGTTTACGGAGAAATGTTTTTCACACTATTTCGGATTTCATGACAGCAAATTCATGAATCAGTAGCATGCCCCTGTTTAGGCCGGTTTTCCTTTATTTGACCCTATGACCCTATAATCACTGTTGTTTTCTTCGTGCCTAAATCCAAGTGTGATCCTTCGTTAGTAATTTCCTAAGGTATAGTTCTATTCTACTCTATTCTAGTAAAACGAAAAATGTTTCCAATTTTTTACTTGACGATCGTTACCTCTGACATTCCAAATAGATCAGAAGTAGTTTCCTGTAGTGTTCTTAATTATGTCTTGTGGAAAAGGTTCAAACGTTTAGTCTGTGAATGCTCAGTGCAGTGCTTGTAACATCTTTCCCAGCCCAACGTCATCTGGAGCGACGTTCTGTTATTGTGAAAACCTTTAAGGTGCTTTTTATCCTGTAAGCTCTTTCAAAAACAAGGTCCTTTCATCTCATAATGTCGTTTCACGGCTAGAACTGACCAACGGCTGCACCACATTGAAACAGCCAATACGCATCCAAGCCATCACCGTTCTTCTCATTCCAGCATCGCGAAACGCGAACACAAACGGATTCAAAGCACTGTTAGTGTATTGCATGCACTTGATGAAGGTCCCCACTCGGCCTATATCCACAGGGGCTAAGTTACAGGGGAAGCAGAACGTGAACACTAACGCCCCGATCACGTGAGGGAGCCACGTCAGGAAAAATGCCCCGCAGATGATTGCGAGCGTCGCGGCAGCCCGTCGCTCGCGGCGCAGTTTTCTTTGGAAGCTATTTTTGTTTCTGCCACCCTCCTCCGCGGGCTCAACTGTGTTCCGAATGAGCGATCGGGTTATTTTGAAAATCAGACTGTTTAGCGTTGCAATTATAATCAGCGCCAGAAAAAACACCGTCAAGAGGACGTACAGCGGGTAGTTTCCGTTTATGTTCGGCGATATCACAAAATCAAGGCATGAAAGAACCAGGGACAAAACCCAGGCAACGCCCAGGACTCGATAGTAGGTGCCAAGAAGGATTGTGTCGTGTAGGTACGGCTTAGAGACCGCGAAGTAACGTTCCACAGTGACGGATATCAGATGAAACACGGACGCGGTACCGCTGAATATATCCAGCGATATGAAGAGCCTGAGTAACAGGGAGCTGGGGGAATCGCGTCTAAGATTTACAATGTAGAACGGAACAGCTATCGCTCCCACCAGCCAATCTGATGCAGCTAAGCCAAAGATGAACACGTTGGAGCTTGTTCGTAGCCTGATGTTTTTCGTGTACGCTACTATGATTAAAGTGTTTCCCATCAGGATGAAAAGCATTAAGAGAAACAAAAATGCGTCCCTGATCGCTTCTTCTGCCTTAGTCGGGTGGTACATTTATGCTTTGACACTCACTGACTCGCCGAAAAAATCCTAGCTTTAACGGTGCACAGAACCGCAAAAGACTCATAGGTTGGCAAATGAAATGCTTGTGTGCTTATCCTCGAAGTATACAATTCTCAAAGCATTATCAACTATTTTAAGTCGTAATGAACTTGCGGAAATGTGGCGGTCTGATCGAATTTCAATAAAAGAAAGAGATAATTTTGTTTGTCAGCTTTAAAATTTCTTTTGTTTTCGGGGGGTCGCAACACCGCCACGCTTGTTTCTTTTGACTAAATTTAATCGATCTGTCAACAGATACATACTTTTTCCGCACGCAATGCCTAAAGGTAGACGTGTTCAAAATTAGCCAGCCAAACCGAAAATAGATAATGCCAAAATAAGAAAATTAGACCCAGCTAGGGACATACAGACTGTCCTAAATTTACTCTATAAAACCCAAATTCCATTAGCTTTTAGATTGTATTTCTCCGCTTCCTGTTCAGAAAAACATATTTTGACTAATGGAGGTAAAAATAACGCCCTGGTACTTTAGGGGAACCACCTAGATGTACCGCGCCACAAAACAATAGGATGAGCTAATACAATCGCCCCGCATGTCGGTGCGTGCTACATTTTAGTGAATTTCTTTGTCGTTGTATGCAAAACAAAAGGCGACGGTGATCAAGATTTGGCGGAGAGCCGTAAGTACAGGAAGGTGAATTTTTTATTCTCTTTCTTCTTATCTGGTAATTTACTTTCTGAATAGTAAAGCCACATCGTAAAAGTTGAAAGAGTTGGAATAATCGCGGTTTGTGTCTTGAAACGAAGGTAACCAAAAGTTTATGAAAACACTAATAATAATCATAAATGCTTTATTTAAACTGAAAAAACCGATCAGCGATTTCAACATAAAAAAAAGCGCTGGTATGAAACGTTGATCAGAACATAAGAAATATATTAAGAATACAATTTATCGTCGATGCAAGTTAAGATTGAGTTAAGACTGAGAGAACGCTTTCGTGTTCAAACGAGGTGGTGACTTCTGTGCTTCTGTGCCCGAGATTGTCAGAAGAAATTTCAAATATAGTTTTTGATTCAGGGAATTTCAAATGAGATCATGTCCAAATATAGTCACTTTCAAGGCATATATGGTTGATTTAGTTTTAGTCGATAAACTTTTTCGAACGGTATGAAAGATTTATTAGCGCTTAACGCGGATTGTTACGGGGTCTTCGAAGGCTGGTAACAAGTTGCAATAGAACTTGGAAAAAATACTGTTATATTATGGTCATTCAAACGGTTGAGTTAGTACGAGTTAAAAAAACGATAAATAATTGAAACTTGAAAGATGCAAATAATAAAGATAGCAGTTGATACATTTGTAGAAAAGTCTTTTGCATATCTACGAGAGCGCGTGAGGTGAGATGGTATTGTGACTCCCCCTTCTAAGAAAATTATCATGTAGCTACAAAACGAAAGTGCATAATTTAAAGAACCAAACTGTTTCCACTGATCAGACAGAGAATACATGTAACGGCGAATTTCCTTTTATTGTCTTAGTTTGAACAAACTGTTCCGACATGATGACACGTTTGGCTGATTTTCGCCTTCTAAAAGCGGTGGGAATCGTGAATTTGATTAATCAGAAAGGTATCTGTGTCAAATGAAAATGACACAAGTTGGATTAGCTTTCTTCTGGAAACAACATGACACTCCATGACTCAACAATAAAAATCAGCAGACAGAGCAGGGCCGTAGCTCATATGAGGCGAACCGAGGCACTTACCTCGGTAAAAATTCTCAATTTACATTATAGTTTTTCCGTCTTTGTGTGCGTGTCTTACGAAAAATATGAGCAGGCTGTGTAGTTTCACAGAGGTGGAAGCATTTTTTGAGGTTCCCGTAAGAGGTTGTACATTGAAAAATAATAATGAATATCAAAGAGGTGTTTTTTCAGTGTACACATTGCCTAGGTGACAATTTTAGTCTGGCTACGGCCCAGCAGAGCATGATTTCAGAGGTGACTGTAATTTCAAATAGTTGTCCTAGTGGCATTTTTCATTTTCTCGATTCATATTGTTTATAATAAAAACCGTCCCTTTTAAATTCAACTCATAGGGGCCGAAAATTGAATGCTACGCTGCCGGCTGCAAAAGTTTTATCATCGATTTCGTTTCTTATTATGATATCTGTTTTTCATTGCCAATACCGTAAAAGCTCTATTAAGTCCCCGGGGGGCTGATTTAATTTCAGGCCTTATTAACTGGGGGCTTATTGGAGAGGGGGGCTTAATAGAGAGGGGGGCTTATTTCAAATCTTTGAACACGCCGTTTTAGTGTTAAATAGTTTCTTTACAAATCTCAAACAACTGCAGTAAAACATTACTTAAATACCGATCGGGAAACAGTATTGTGTGATTTATTGTATATTTGTTTAAAAACAAACCAACAGGGCCGCATAAAGTGTATTTCGTAAGAGGGAATAGGAGGGAATAATTACAAACCCCCGTGTCCAAAAAGGGTAGGGGGGGGCTTATTAGAGAGGAGAGGCTTATTACAAAAACCGACTCCCAAACGGGGGGCTTATTAGAGAGGGGGGGGGGCTTAATAGAGCTTTTACGGTAGTTAAAAGAGTTTACCGCAGTCGGCAGTCAAAATGAAAAATAAAATAAGTAAAATTTTTATTTTTATAAATCTGTTTTGAGCAAGAGATATCGGTAATGAGAATGTTTATCGAAATAAAAACGCTAACAGATACTATTTTTATCAAGGGCGCGATTTCGCAAGTCATGATCATCGAAAAAGAGAAACTGAAAAACTGTTGACTTTCAGAGTTTATGGTACACTACCAAATCTAAAATGATCTAGTCAAGCGAACCACTGGAAATAATGAAGTTTATATCGGATGCTTTTGATCTAAACGAATACAGTATTGATCGGTCGTTGGTTATCCTATATCTGGTTGTTAAATGTTGTCAGTTCGTTTAGATATCATTTATACAATCTGTTTTTATTCATGAACTCGATTTCCTTCTAAAAAGTATTTTCCTTTCCCCATTTTTCCATAATGTTTGGTGTTCTGTTGTCTTTCAGGTTTCACGTTGCAGGGCCCGCGAAGCAAATTTGCAACTGGGGGGTGGAGGGGGGCTCACTTGGAACGCTTTAGCGCGATTCAACTAGGGGGATCCGGCGGTATGCTCCACCGGAAATTTTTTAAATTAAAGTCCTCTGAAATGGCTGGAAATGCATTTAAAATTAACACAGTGTGGTGAAACGTATATACTTTCAGCAACAAAACAGTGGTGCTTTAAAATAAGAATAATCGATCAGTTTTCGATAAAACGTTAAGAGCGAATGTCGCTAAGGCTTGAGCAAAATTGGAAATGGTCAAACAAAAACTTCCTTGATACTTTTTGTGTAGTTAGTCCTTGGCATGAAACTACTCACCGTGGTATTTGTTTGATTTCTAACAAAAACCTGAGCTGAGCATCGAGGGGGGGGGGGACGTTTAGGCCTCAAAAAGCATTTTTGGGAACATTTTGCACCTTGAAAATTGGAGTTTTGTTAGGAAAATATTTCAAAGAGCAACTTTACAGATAAAAATCTGCTTATGTCACAGCAAACTTTCATTCTTCCTCTCAAGAAATATGTTATCAATTTTTCAGCTTGCCCCCCCCCACGAGTCAGCAACGAACAGTGATGAACACACATCTAATGTATCAGTCAATTCCAAAAGCGCCCATCCCCCCCTCCGGGTATACCCCGGGTACTTGACCCGAAATGTGTCCCGCACGGTGGAGCATTTGACTATCGGCGGTCGCCAACTAAAGTCTTTCGCGCGTCTTTCGCGCGCAAAAATTCATTCATTCATCACGGGAGCCGCTTCTCTCCCTTCACTTCAAGATTCCGCGTAGGTTTTCAGTTGTTTACGAAATTATTCAAAGTTTGGAGTGCCGACAAAAGAGATCGGAAAACAGTTTTGGCGCACAATTTTTCGGATTTGGTTTGCAAAGGTAAGCGATTTTAGATTAAAATATTTATTTTGAGCGCGGAGCATGCCAAAATGCTTCATGCAACGAGTGATTTGCTATAGATTTATACTTGATTTGCCCTTTTTGAGGCCCTGACGGTGGGGCATTTGACCGTCTAAACTGAAAACACAGAGGGGCATTTGTCAAAATTTTTTTTCAAAAAAGTCAAATGCCCGGGACTTCGCCCGGGTGGGGGGATGGGCGCTTTTGGAATTGACTGATACATAACCTGTTTGACACAAATTAGAAACGGTATATGATATGCTATTTTAAGTGCCCATCCAAAGCTGGTACTTATTTTCTTGACTAACAAACTTATAGTCGAACGGATTTCTGTAAAGGTTCCACTTCCAATTTCCCTTTAAAGATTCGTGGGGCAAGTGGCCACTTAGTTTGGTAGAAAGAAAGCGTCGCAGACAGCAATGGTTGGCATACCTCAGCACCTGCATTGCTTAGCTTGTGTTAAGACTCTGTTCCAGCTTAATTCCAAAACAGAGGAAATTTTTTTAAAAAATGAGCATTAAAGATCTTCGAGGTATTGTAACTGAAATTAAACTTGGGGTAAACAGCAGGAATAAATCTGATTGTATTGTTAATAATAATAATAATAATAATAATAATAATAATAATAATAATAATAATAATAATAATAGAAGTTAAAGATATTGTGCATCAAATGGGAACTCGGAAAAAAATCCGAGCTCCAGATGGGATTTGAACCCACGACCCTCCGTGATCTAGTCGGATGCTCTAACCACTGAGCTACTGGAGACTCTATGGTGAGCAAGGGTGAAATGTGGGTATTGACTAGAACTGCATCACGCAGTTACATAGTCAAATTTTAAACGACCATATATGACTCATAACTGCATCGCGCAGCTGCATCGCATCGCGCAGCTGCATCGCGCATAATAATAATAATAATAATAATAATAATTTTATTAATTCTATTGCGCAATTATCAATATAAATTTTCAAATGCGCATTACAACATGATCTTAATACAAATATATAAAAATACAAATGTAAATGTAAACGTAAATGCAAATAAAAATAATATATATATATATATATATATATATATATATATATATATATATATATATATATATATATATATAAAAGCATCAAATTTAACACTGTAAAAAGGCTTGTCTAAAAAGATAAGTCTTGATTGCCGTCTTGAATTTATTAATTGAATTTAGGTCCCTGATATCACTAGGAAGCTCGTTCAATAATTTGGGGGCGGCCACGAAGAAGGACCGGTCTCCGAGAGGCTTGCGAGACTTCAATGCAGGATAGTTTAACGTCAACACACCTCGAGTTCCCTTGAAATTGTGGAACTACGCAGCTTTCGAACTACATGACAATTAACTTGCCAGCAATTTTATAGCAAGGCATTTCAAAGTTAAACATCCCAAAGTTTAAAAGTGCTTTAAACATCATTCTCCGCATCGGTACGAACTGAACACTGACTGAAAGCCAGATCATTATTTGAAATACCAAGATGCAAGGTGTCCGTCAGCTAACTCTAAAAAGAAATGATGATGTTTGGAGCTTTTTGCCGAACCAATTGCAGGTCCAGCAAATTGGATAGGGTGTCGCTGTAAAAGGAACCATTTGAACTGTCATCGAAGATGAGAACTGCGGTTTGAACACGCCGACATGCATGCTCTCCATATGAAACGTTCACTGAGGAACCACGGACTTTTGAGTGATTTCCAGATGACTCTGAAATGTTTCTCGAACTGATAACTTTGCTAGTGGTATGTATAATTTACGTTACCTGTTATAGATCCCTTCAGAGCGGTTAACTATGCTGGACAGTTTAGCTATACATTTTTCTTGCTCACTTACCCGAAGACAGTAATTTGCATAAATTAACCGCTTGCTTTGAAAAATAATAACGGCAAATCTGCTTGATATCTGACTGTCAAACCTAGATAAATACAATCTATAGTAAACAATCGAACGGTCTTGCGTGAAATTGCCTGAATAATATTATTTAAAAGAAAGATAGTCGTGAATAAAAAGTACGAAAAATCGTAATTTTGCCTGAGGTATATAATGTAAATTGATTAGCGTTCGAAAACGTATGGAGTGCCCGCGGAGTTTTTAGCATCAAACGATTCACAAAAAGTGAAATATTCACATCCAGTCTTAATTTTGATGAAAATCCAAATACCAGGAAGAAAAAAGTTTGTTTAAAGATGTCTTATTTTCCACTTTTTAAAAAACCATTTCACCCCCTTCAAAATGATAAGGCACAGGGGTTACCAGGGGGGCAAGCTGAAAATTTGATAACATATTTCTTGAGAGGAAGGATGAAAGTTTGCTATGATATAAGCAGATTTTTATCTGTAAAGTTGCTCTTTGAAATATTTTCCTAACAAAACTCCAATTTTCAAGGTGCAAAATGTTCCCAAAAATGGTTTTTGAGGCCTAAACTCCCCCCCCCCCCCCCCCCTCGATGCTCAGCTCAGGTTTTTGTTAGAAATCAAACAAATACCACGGTGAGTAGTTTCATCCCAAGGACTAACTACACACAAAGTATCAAGGAAGGTTTTGTTTGACCATTTCCAATTTTGCTCAAGCCCTAGCGACATTCGCTCTTAAATAGAAAATAACTTTTAGTATTACTTGCTTTTTACTGTTGAAAAGTGGGGGGACCTTAGCTCCCCCAGCCCCTCCCCTGCGCGGTGTCTGCGTTGGGCTGATAATCAGAAATAAACGGCCGAACTGGCTACTTGCTCTTTGCTCCCCAATGGAGCGGACAAGGCCCAGATCGACCCAGAAAGATTTTCTTTCAGAACATTTATCGTTTTGTATTCTGTAGATTTGAAAAATAGCAATTTCTCTCACGGTTTAATGATTGGCATGGTTTATATGATGATTACGATATGGTATCAGATGATTGTTCACCACTGGCCCACTCTACACGCCCTTATTGGCAAAGTTAAGTCTTCTGTTTCAGCCTAACTTTACCATTTTCAACCAGTGACTGTTAACATTTGATCTCATTCAATGAGGAATTATTTTTGTTGTCATTGTTGCCTTTGTTTTAACTGGAGGCTTTAGAAAGTTCCAAAGACAAAGATTTCCTCCTCACTTTGCGTAAATAATTAATATACATTTTAAGTGTTGAGGCATTAGACGAAAGCGTTAACATTTATTCCGATGACTTCCTGTTGAAAGGAAATTAGTGTCTTTTTAAATAAAAGGCAAAATGATCTTTGGCGATTTTCGATTGGAAAATCTGATATTACTTTTAAAATCCGTTGAATTTGCAAATTGTTTGTGAACATTGGTAAGTCGACGAGAAAAAAAATTACCAGGAATCGAACAGTGCGTCGCTTTGGAACAAAAATGTCATGAGCCCAATCATCAATACTGCGAAACAGACCTCATTTTCTGATAACATTAAAAACAAAAATACAGGGCCTGGTTGTTCGAAAACCAATTAACCCTAATCCAAGATTAAAAATTAACCAAGGACTTTATTTCTCTATCCACAAGCGTTGTTCAACGTTGATTTTCTGCGAAATTTTTGGATTAGATAAAGTCAATCTTGAAAAGCAAAAAGCAGCAAAAGAAACTTTCATCCAAAGGTTAGAAACTGCAACCAAAGGTTACGCTAATCCTGGATTAAGTTAATCGGCTTTCGAACAACTGGGGCCTGGACTATAATCTACCGCTCCACATTGTCAAAATGAACACAACCAGAACGATAACTCTCATTTGTTTGTATTTCAGTCATTTCATCGCGTTCCTTTCAAACAACCACATTGCACGGTATAGACTGAGTCCTCTTATTGTTAGCATTCGGCTGATCAAGTAGCTTTAATTTTCAACTATCAACCGATCAACAAAGATAATCAGCTGTCGATGCCAACAAGATGTACTAGTTGTCAATCGTGCTTCCCTGCTAGCAGAGGCCTCTTTTCCTTGTATTCTGCGTGCGGGAGAAAAGAGACCTCTGCCATGGGTCGAAACGGTCTGTGTTGAGTATGCATCGCGGTTTCTTAGCGACCGAACCATCACGTGATATTTTTAGCATGTGATCAAATGACAAACAATACATGGAGCATGCGTTTTAAAACCTCCGTCCACGGACCGTCCACGAACTCGGACGGCGGCTTAATCAAAGACCGTTTCGACCCATGGCAGAGGTCTCTTTTCTCCCGCACGCTGAATACAAGGAAAAGAGGCCTCTGCTAGCAGGGAACAATCGTGCACGTTTGGCTTATAAACAGGATTTCCTGTCCAGTATCCAATAATCGTAAAGTTTTCCTATGCAGTCAAAACGCTATTAAAATAGTTTAAACCGTCATTTTGCTGTCAAAACCATTGGCACGGTTAAGAACAGCATTAGAGGTAGAATGTACTTGTCCATGCTTTTCACTGGAAAGGTCACAGTTTAGAATTTTATCCGCAGACTCTTAAGAGTGCAGTGCAATAAACAGCACCACAACAAAATAATGGCTGCTTACTACTTTTCATACTGAATAAAGAGATGACGTAACTATGGGTTGTCCGAAAGAGCAGAACGTTTTAAGAATCAATAAAAATCTATTTGACGCATGCGTTAAAATTATTGATATACTGTAATCATTTTACTCAGCACTCACTACTGAAGGATTCTGGGACGTCTCACGCACAGTTCTGATCAAAGGAAATTTAAAACTTATTTTTCTCGTTGAACGTTCCTTCAATGCGTTTCGCGGCAAAATGCATGAGCTGAACGTCAACTCCGTGATTTTGCATAACCAACTGAAAAAAATGCATTTGTGAACGAGCAAAAATTAAAGCAACTGTAAAGACCTTCATTGTGAGATGAATCTACCAAGTTGACAGCTGTTAATAATAAAGGTCTTCGATTCAAAATGTTTAGACACTTGCACTGTTCTTGAATTCTCTTCCTAAATCTGGAAAATTTGTTTTGGCTCACTTAATTAATTTCTGTGAGTATGTTCGTGTATGCCAAAGTAACTGGCTAGTAACTGGATAAAATGAGATCTTTTCAAGGGCATTAATTGATAAGTTAGGCCATTTCCATAAACATCTTTTCATTATGCTTTTGTTAATAGCTTTGCGTTCGCTGTGTTTGACGAAACGTCGGTCAGCACATCTGCTAGGATTCGCGCGGAAATCGCTTGCTTTTTCCTGCTAATAATGTAGTTTTGTTTTGCACTAAGCTTTTTTCAAAATGGTTAATTGATAAACTTAAGGGAGGACATTTTCATTAACAAGTTTCTATCATACGTTTGGTAATGTTAATAGCACTCGATGTGTTTTCTACCAAAAGCCGAGAGATCCCACAGTTCAATACATATGTTCTTTATAACATTCAATTCACGTAGAGACATCCCTACGACTTTTAATTTGTCGAATTTAACATCATTTCATATCATAAAATATTAACAACCAGAGAATTCAGAAAATTAAAAAGACAACTTTAATAGGCTTACTTTTATAGATCACCAGCAAAGAAACATTTTGTGGTATAAGAAACGTGTCAATAGGATACTATTAAATTTTAAAATGGATCTTAAGAAAATCTACATAAATTGTATTGAAAGCCCTTTTCAAAGCTGAATTTACCCTGACCTTGTTTCTTCAGTCAACACTCACTCTTCCGCAGTCGCGTTTTATTTCATCTTCTTGCGGGGTACGGATCAAAGGTATTTTGTAATTCCCTTTCTCAAAATCAACTTGCAGCTGATGTCAGAACAAGTGAAGCTGCAAGGCGTTTTTTGACGGTAAGTTTTGTTGCCAAGGGTTGAAGTCGTGTTAATTGAGATAACCGGCTGGTCCCGTATCTCGCATGATGATCTGAGTGCGAAACGTTTAAAATGCCTTTCCAATACTGAGAAATAATACAAAACGAACAAATTGAGCTACCTATTCACTGAATTTACCACTGAAGTATCATAACCTATAATCAAGCTGATCTAGCACTACGCCAATCTGGTAAATTGAATTGTTTTTTTTTTTCTCTTTTCCAAACATGTGCGGTTATCACACGAAACGCAATTTCTAACGTAAACCATTGATACGTGTTTATATTTCAGCCCTAGTCAAATCTGATGAGTATTTTGAGGTAACTCGTACATCTAAAACTGAATGTAGTGAACTATATATATATAGGTCTGGATACCTTGCAAAAGCGATTTAGATATGGTCCGGAACCTTGGGGCCTGGTTCGATGCCCATGCATATGCGAATGAATGTTCATATAGGCAAGATTTGTAGCAAGGCTTTTCGTGGATTATACAACATAAGACAGATCAGAAAATTCGTTACCGTTCAATCGACAAACACACTGGTCCTCACCTATGTATCTTCGCACCTTGATTACTGTAACGCACTTCTCTTTGGTCTACCTAAATATTAACTTGATCGTTTACAGAAAGTTCAGAATGCCGCGGCTAGAGTGATTTTTCAGATTGCGAAATTTGATCATATCACACCCGCACTTATCGACCTACATTGACTCCCAGTAATGTTCAGAGTTCAGTTCAAATTGTCCCTCCTTGTTTACAAGTCATTACGCAACCAAAGTCCACCCTACATTAAAGACCTTTTGTCCCTGAAACCAGCTATTTATTATGCTCTTCGCTCCTCTGCACAATCTCTTCTGTTCGTCCAAAAAGTCAACTGGGGCCTCATGCTGCACCTGCCTGAACTCGCTGCCATTAACTATAAGGACAAGTAGTAGCCTCGCCATTTTTAAAAAGCAACTTAAAAATATTTCTATTTAATTTAGGAAAGCTTTTAGTTTGTTGGAATAGTTCTAAATGGTTAGCGCTTTTGAAGTTTATTCATTCAATCCTAAATGAAATTGCTATACCACTCTACAGAAATCGAGCCAATTGAACGTCAAGTGCGGAGTGTACAAACCGAGTTTGTATTAAAGCGGCGAGGAAAAACCTCGTTTTACCATGGTTTTGTCATTTGAATGCTTTATTAGTTTGCAAGTACTCCCACAGTCAAGCCTTAGGTGTGTATTAAAGTGAGGTTCTGACTTTAGGATGTCAAAATCCTGGAGGCGACCATTCAAATGAACTGGCTAATGTAGTACACACTTTTTCCTTTAATAAAAAACCCTTTTGATAAGAACGTTCAGGCTGAGATTAACCAAAATTTTAAGAACATATCAAGGCTGAAAGTCAGTTATGAATGTCTTTATTTTGCTTATTTTCTTTTCTTTTTTTGTTAGTAGTAGAAATAAAGATAAAAGAAATGTAAAACTGTAGTCTAACGGGAATATCAACTCAAATACTTAGGTTTACTGGTCACGTCCGCATTAATTTATTGAAATATTATACCACATCCTAAAGAACATCTTCAGAACGTTTCAGGCTCAAATGGAAAAAAAAAATACGAACGTTCAGCCTCAGCACCAAAATTATAGACGCTCTTATTAAAAAGAGAGAGAGAGAGAGAGAGAGAGAGAGAGAGAGAGAGAGAGAGAGAGAGAGAGAGAGAGAGAGAGAGAGAGAGAGAGAGAGAGAGAGAGAGTGTGTGTGTGTGTGTGTAGTGCTTTCTTGTGGTACTGTTTATTATTCTGTCCAAATTAAAGAAGTTTTAGCTTTATAATTTGAGTCAGTGCTTGAAATCCTCCTAATGTAACACTCACAAGTAAATGCTACCAGGTAGTACTTTCCTGTGATACTGACTAATATGCTTTACGAGAAACTGAATCTCGAGATAAAGTAGTTCTATAGTTTAAATTGGCTCAGCAGCAATGGCATATTTAGCATTTATACCATGCCCGACAAACGGCGGCCATTAAATCGTCTTTTGGTCTCTCATGCAAAATGAACCAGCAAGATAGGTTGTTTTGTTTATTTTTATTTTATTTAACTCAATATTTTACCAGGATCATACAATTTAGCCAGGGATAGTTTAAACTGAGTCCTAAGAAAAAATACATAGAATTTACACAATAATAGATACAAAGGGTACAAAATAGAAACGGTTAAGTATATATCTATTAAGCGCTTAAAATGGCACTAGTTAACTTTGGTCTTAAACTCCTTAAAATTTTGATTTGCCTTATTGCTGGGGGAAGTGTATTGAAAATACGAGCTCCATTAATACGGAAGCTGCTTTGGTATTTAGTAGTTTTGGCTAAGGGAAGGCACAATACGTTAAAAAATCATTATTCCTCTCGTACTTATTGGATATGAGATAATTATAGCCCACTCGGCACCATGCGCGGGCCATATACCATCTGATATCCAACGTACGCTCGAAGAATAATTATGAAGTATACGTTGTTCCCCTCTTTTGAGCCTTGGGACGAAATTCTCAGTTGTTACCATGAAATGAAACCTAAAATCATTCTGAGTGCATATATAGTCATTTTAGGATCAATCACATCTTCATTAATTCCTCGCATTTCTCTTTTCACGAGTATCAATGGTTTGGCGAAAAACCTTTCTGATACTGAAACAACAGCAACGCCTAAAAGGTTTGCTTTTTACGAGATTTTGGTTTTGAGTGCTAATAAGAACTGACGTGAAAAATATAAAACAATTCAAAACAAAATTTTTCTAAAAAACAATGCAAGTTTATTGAATCAGCTGCTAGTTTAAATTGGTTGGTTATAAATATATTAGTATTAATCCATAGAAAAAGTTCCTCCTTTCGACAAAGTTTGCTCTTTTGAGAGATGAGAGAGAACTTTTAAACAAACAGTTTTTCAAAGCAAGTGAGTACATTGAGCCTGACACACCTTCAATATTTGTAGCTGAAGCGTAGGCCCTGACTAAACAAATCGTTCTGTTCTAATATTGCGTTTTGCCATCTTGTTTATTCAGTGCCGTTTGGGTTAATGAGACAATCCTTTGCGGTATTCAAAAACAACAAAATTTGAATAACTGATGTCAAGGAAAAATGAATTGTACAAGTAAATTTACTGGCACCTCTTGATCTCGCTCATCTTTTCATTTGGAAACCACTCACTCATTCAGCCAAGGGTTTCAATTAAGATTGCGAGGAAGCTCGACAAGAAACGTTCTTTAACGAAGAAAGCCGTTTAAGCAAATCACACGTTGCAGCGGACAAAGCTACAGCCTGAATTTCTGCTCTCTGTAGATGAAAGCGTCAAGCTGAGGTTGGTTGAACAACTTGCTCTCACGTTTAATTGAAGAAATAGACCTATTCACAGAGGTTTAGTTCACGAGATTATAGCCGTTGCATTTTCAATGTTGTACGTTTAGTATTGCACGTCATTGTCTTGTTCGCACAGCGAATTTGAACACGCATGACTAACATTTTTCTGCATTATTAGATTCAGAGGCGCGAGATAACTCGAGAATGGCACTCTCTCGCTTCAATGTCTTGTACAGATATAGTGCCTAAAAATTATGGTAGACAGTTACACAGGAAAGCCCTACTCAAGAGCCGTCATATCAATGATCACAATTGGGATTAGTCATCCACAGACTCGGCTAACTTGTGAGACCAAAGCCATTAGCTAGCCTTCGAAAGACCACCACCAAAGACTTAACACTGCTTAAATAGCGGTGGATACATTAATTACCATTTAAATGGTTGCAGGGGCTTGCGAAATTTCATCCACAAGGGCAGACTTTCGCAAAGTAGTTATCTTCTGGTTTCCTATGAACTCGACTTGGCAATGTAGGTAATTCTACCACAACCGTTGGCTGGAAACCGTTGTACATCCGTAGTCTCCTCAGTCAACATTAGTGTCGTTAGTAGGCAGATTTGGAACACTCACAGCAACTCATTAAACTCTAATGGACACCAAAATCTGATTTCTTCTTCGATCGTGAGCTACGTGATCGAAAATACAGTTCATGACAAATAATCGCTAGTGACAGGATTTCTTTATGTCTGATTAAATTCTTCTACCAAACATAACGAGAAACATATGGGGAACTCATTCGGGAGAGTATGCAGTTTGATGTTTGGGCATACTGAACTGTTCAGCTCCCCTCAGAGAAAAAAGTTTCACCTAAATTGCCTTAAATTTAGATCTCTGCTGTGTATAGAATTGCTCTTCGTAAAATATTTTGCTTTGGGAAGGAACAAGCTCACACTCTTTTGAATATTGTTTGCTTAAGGAGGGTAAACAGCCGGAACCCATGTGGGTTGATTCGTTTTGTTAGGAAATGGATTTAACTTATTAGCGCCAATAAAACGAACTTTAGAAAGTAAATACCGTGCTACGAAATCACTTCAATCCAAAATTATCGTTTGGTTCATTACCAGGCATTGTAGACTTATCTTTTAATCTTTTTAAATGAAAGAAATCTCTCATGAGCCAAAAACAGTATAGAGTACGTGCGAAGCCGCCATGTTGGAGGACCAAAACAATGAAATGATTTTGGGAGATAAATTTCATTATTATACAAATATATTTTTTTATTGTTTGTCCTTCAACATGGCCGCTCCGCACATACTCTTGGAGGCTGCTTGAGACTTTGACGCGTGACCATTCATCCTAGTTCCCAAACCTCAACTGATCAGTCAGTTGGAGCAGAACTAATGGTTGGTAGAGAAGACATGATTAGCAATTGCTGATTCGTGACAGTTCGTTGTAAGTGCTTTAAAATGCTGTATTTTTCTGTCATGTAATCGACGTTTCGTTTTCCATAAAATAAAATGGAATCATTTTGTAATCCTAGCAACCGGTTGATTAGATATGCAATGTAAAATAAAGGGGTCTATGTTAATCCGAGACATAAAGCCTGCCTTAAACGAAAACGTCGGCAGTGAAAGACTTTCATCTTTATTAGGTTTGCTGTATTTTCTCACTGCTCAGTGACACGTTTGTTATTCTACATTTACTAGTTGCCAGTCTTTTGCTATGTACATTTAAATTCAAATTCATTTGTTAACGAAACAACGATCAATTCTGAAGATCTATATTGTAGAATACGAAACGTCACGTTTTTAAGACAAATGCATTTATGCAAGTGTTTATCACCGCAGTTTGCGTTTTGTTTTCATTGACGTTTTTGACAATTATTCATATAAAAATATTAGGGACTATTAGTTCCAGACCTCTATTATTATTATTTAAATGGTTGTCAAAACCGGTAACGGTTACTTTTGAAAATGTATGATGCTTAGCATACTAAACATAAGTTTTGGTATAAAATGCGTTGTTTCACCATTTTTTTCACCGCTGTTGGTGTTATATTTTTATCAGTTTAGGTTTCCTGAGTCGCAGGCTTGGTTTGCTAATAACAACAGCCATGAATATATCGGAAACTTTATCAACCTTTCTAGAGAAATATTTTTGTCAAAGAATTGAGAATTTTATAGCACTTTCTTAGGCTTCATTTTTTTTCCATGAAGTGGCGGGAAGAAAGCTGAAGCAATGCAAGTACGCATGCGCTGATATCCAGCAGCTCTATAATGGAAGATCAGTGGCTGACAGCGGGGAGTCGGGAATAAAAAAAACAATTTGCAGCCTGTGTGTTCATTCTTTCAATACGGTATTCAATAAACGAGATATCTTGCAGAAAAGATGCAGTAAATGAAACCCTAAGCCCTTTTCTTTAATTGTTTTCTACGTATGATATTGCCAGATATTTGTTTTTGACACCCAGAATTGATCGCTTCTTTGTTTGATATCTAAATATGGTTGGCCGCAGACTAAAAACGTTCTGTTGGCGGTGTATTAACTTCAAAACCACAACAGGAGATTGAGTTTTGTTAAATAACTGTTATAACAAACACCTTTTAATAGATGCGTAGATTACGATTGTTTAGATGCAAATCTTTTTATAACAAGAGACAATCAGAGATCAATCGACGACGTGTGGGACTGAATAGGGTCTTCCATCCAAGACAACTCATCTGGAAAAAGAACATCAAATTAGCATCGATTTCAAAGAGAACCGTTCATAGTAGTCTACGCGGTGAATCATTTAACACGTCCTGGTAAAGCTTGTTCGAATTTGGTTTTCTTGCATCAAGTTATTGCAGCAAGGCACAATCGATTTCTCTGTGAGCAGAACGTATAGATAACTTGGTTCCTTGCCGTTGCAAACGTTACGTGAGTATAAATTGAAGTGGTGTAATTAGATAATAATACAGCGTATGGATCAGTGTTTAATCGCTGAAACATTTCGGCTCTACAGCACTCACATCTCCTTTAGAGAAATGAGCCCTAATTGAACTTTGTAGAACCGTGTTTTGTTTCATTTTTAAGTGAATGTGACGAAAAATGATTTCGCAATTTGCTTTACCCGGCGTTTTCCACGAATATCAAGGACGCTAAACAAAGCTCCAAAAGTTTATATTTGAGCCGAGCACTACTCTATAATTTTAGTGCTTATTCAAATGCGTGGTATAATGGCAACAGGATACCTTCATATCATGCTGCTCATTTTTGTTTTCGTATTTTGAAAAGGGAACGTTAAAAAGTTTTCTCCAGTTTTGCTGAATTTGTTTAAGTTTAAACTTTAGTAGTACTCTTCACTTGGGCATGGAGAGAGTTTATGAAAATGGTTGCGATCAAACCGCCCTGATATATTTTATGTTTGGGTCTCTTTAGTCTGAAAAGAAAAAAAACACCTATCATTATAGTAATACGATGAAAGCTAGACTTATGTTCATGATTTTGCCTGACTAGTCAAAACATCGTGAACTCAACAATTTTAATAACAGCTGGAATCGAGTTAGCAAAGACCTCCCTCTAAACGGCAGAGGCTACGTTTCTGTTCTCCTCTCATCTAAACTGATATAACCAGCAGTGAATGAGTGATGACTAAAGAAAGCGGCCCGAATTTCACCCAAGACAAAGACTGCATTTGGCAGCTGATACCCTCAGCTGATGAAGGGAAGGTTACGGGCTTGACTCTGCGGGGAGAAATCACCCTAGGAAATATTTTCCATCTGCACTCTCCGACAAATTACTTGTAACACTTTCCCTGCGCCTTCCCTCAATGTTGATGGCAATGACTTGCAACACCAAAAACTGTTTGCCTCAACATTCAGGGGAGGGAGAGCAGGACGCTTGCATAGGTGTATTCCTTAGTCTTTGCCGCATGTGTTACAAGTAATTATGGTGAGAAGTGTGGCTTGGACTGTAGAATGATCAGTTCCTGTCGCTGTTGTGTGCTATTGTGGGTCGTTACCAGGTATAGATCTGTACGCCACTTCATCCAAATTATTGTGCACTTGTCAGTAGCACTGACAAGTAAACATTTCTGTGCTTGGAGTGGTTACTGGGACGCGCTAGTGTTGACATCCTCCAAAGAGGCTGTTTTCACGGCCAAGGCACAACTGTGTTCGTGGTAGACCTTTATAAAGTGATAATGATAACGATAACGACAACGGTAACGACAACGGTAACGGCAACGGTAACGGTAACGGTAACGACAACGGTAACGGCAACGGTAACGGTAACGGTAACGGTAACGGTAACGGTAACGGTAACGGTAACGGTAACGACAACGGCAACAGTAATGACAACGACAACGGTAACGGCAACGGTAACGGTAACGACAACGGTAACGGCAACGGTAACGGTAACGGTAACGACAACGGCAACGGCAACGGCAACGGTAACGACAACGACAACGGTAACGGCAACGGTAACGGTAACGACAACGGTAACGGCAACGGTAACGGTAACGGTAACGGTAACGATAACGACAACGGTAACGGCAACGGCAACGGCAACGGTAACGGCAACGATAACGGTAACGGTAACGGTAACGATAACGACAACGGTAACGGCAACGGTAACGGTAACGACAACGGTAACGGCAACGGCAACGGTAACGGCAACGATAACGGTAACGGTAACAGTAACGATAACGACAACGGTAACGGCAACGGTAACGGTAACGACAACGATAACGACAATGGTAACGGTAACGACAACGGTAACGACAATGGTAACGGTAACGGTAATGGTAACGACAACGACAACGACAACGGTAACGGTAACGGTAACGGTAACGATAATGACATCGGTAATGATAATGATAACGATAATGATAATGATAATGATAAGCGCTTACACTATATGGCATTGCGCTTATAAAGTACAGTCTTATCAAACAACATGACATGTTTTGATTTTGTTTTTCAGACGCGGGATATAGAAGACAACCGAGTAAAAAGTTTATTGACAAAAAGGGAGCAATTTTTAATATGGAAGGACAGAACAGCACCGGAAGCACAAATTCAACGCCAATAGCCTTCTCTAAAATGCACGTGACCGAACTTGCCGTCATAACAGTACTTTACTGCTTGCTATTAGTCACAATAATAACCGGAAATGGGCTAATTCTAACTTCATTTGGCGTCAATCGCAAGCTTAGGACCGTGACTAACACGCTTATCATAAACTTGTCCCTGAGCGATACTATGGTTGGACTGGTATCGATTCCGTGTTGGATCTACGTATTTCTGAGTGCTTACACTGGAAACCGTTATTCTGAGACAAGTTACCAGTTCTATATCACTGTCGACATCTTCATCGGGAGCGCCTCCATTCTGCAACTCACATCCATAAGCATTGAAAGGTGTTACGCGATCGTAAAGCCATTACGTCACCGAGTGCTGTCCATGCGAGTTTTCTACGCCATGATAGCAATTCCGTGGGCTTACGCTGCAATGATTGCGAGTTTACAACCAGTGCAATTCCAACGCTGGGAAGAAGTTTACACGATTCTAATGACATCCACGTGTTTTTTCATTCCGTTCGTAATCATCCTGGTCGCTTACGTCATCATCTACGCGTACGCTCGATCAGAGCCAATGGGAATGCTTGCACGTCACCGCGTGCAGAGGAAAGCGTACAACAAGGAGTTAAGATTGTCAGCAACAGTGGCTCTGATAACAGGCCTGTTCGTTGTTGCTTGGTTACCACTGTTTGCTGTTACTGTCATAGCAACGTACTACCCACAAAATCTCCCCAGTCCCCTCTGGACAGAACGTCTGCTCAAGTTTGTCAAGTTTTGTCACTACAGCCACAGCGCGATTAATCCCTTCGTTTATGCGTACAGGAACAAGGAGATGATAAAGACGTTTCGTTACATTGGATACAGGATCCTTTGCAAGGAGTGCAGTCTTCAGCAGCCGCTTGTATCCAATGCTGCGGCGTCTTTGCTGAGGTCCTATCACAGGAGTACCTGTCGAGGAACTTCCAGAAAAGGACAGTTTTCGCCGGAAAATGACCGTACCCCTGATCATGCGCTCGTGATTACGTCGGTATAAATTTAACGGGGAAGGAATGGAAGAAAGCAAATTAGCATTTTAGTATGATCAAGTGTGCCTTACAACACTGGCCGGGGGGACTTCTACCAGACTGCTTGTAGCGCAGTTATGAAAATACATGGTTGTCATTAAGGACCGGGGGCCGGGGATTTTTCCCGGCCAGTTGTGATAATTGTGGACTAGATATCCGGCCACTTTCATAGAAAAACGTCATATTAACTATATGTTAATAGCTGGATTGCCCGGCTAGTTTTTGCAATTCATGCCTACTTAAAAAATTAATATTAAAATGACAAATTGAAACAAGATTAGCCACCATCTTCTCACTTAACATGTTGGGCCAATGCTGGATGTTGTTGATCAACAATGTTGGGACCTTTTGCATGGACTATAAAACTCGAGAGGGTCTGGTGTTGACTAGACAGTGAGTAGTCTCTAATACACGCGCGCGCTGATTGCGAGGATCCTCTCGCGTCGCGTCTCCTCGCAATTTCGCGCGCGCGTGTATTTCTCCCGCCCCACAGTCCATCGCCGAAATTAGAGACTACTTGTGTTTTGGTGTTGAGCGATTATCGGTAACTTCTTAGGCCAGGTCTATCATAGGGTCGACAGTAATGATTTATTTCTATTCCTCAAAGAGTAGAAAGACGTTAGGAATTGCTTCCAGCTACACAGAATGTTGACTTTAATTTTCCATACGGAAATATCACAATAGGGTCAATGTATTAATATTATTATTATTATTATTATTATTATTATTACTATTATTATTATTATTATTATTCCAAATAAGGTATGATAGGTCATGTAAGCTGACACGCACCTAGTGAGGGACCAAGCAAATTTCTAAAAACTATCATTTCTGGACATGAATTTATTCTATTGTTGTATATTTACTTCGATATTTTTTCTTTCTGTTTTACAAAAAAACTGGAATACCTGGAAGTAGAGAAAAATAATATAACACTGCGATTTAACAATGCATCAATTTCAACCGGAACAGAAATTATCATTGATGCAGCCGCTTATAATTAATCGGCCAGGAAATGTGAATGGATTACCATAAAATAGATTAAAAATCTTTATTTACGCCATTATTTAATCCCACAATGTTTTGTTGCTTTTTCGTTTCTTTAATATAGAGTGATAATTTTTCTTTACACAGATAACATTTCTTTGTAAATATTCCGCTCGGCAACGTTATGATGACAGAGGAAGCAATTAAAACATTTATTAAACGAAATGAACCGCCGACAAACTTTAATTCGGTTATCTTTACTGATAAAACAACTCAATAAAATTCATTAAATCTAAATGTTTGGACGGTAGTGTAAAACAGTAAGTCCTGTTGTTTAGTTCGGGCAGGTTCTTTGATTGTAAATGAGGCCTTCCAAGGGGTAGAAGCGACAAGCGACATGGCTCCGACAATCTTCTACGACAATCTTCTCCCAAAACACCGACAACCATTAGCCTCCTTCGCAGACGTCTTTGGGCTCGTCACGCGTTCCTTGAAGGAACGCGTGACGAGCCCAAAGACGTCTGCGAAGGAGGCTAACAACCCATAGAAATTGACAGAAAACGCGAGACAGTTTGCGACAGCGACAATTCACTTTCCATTTCTCTTTGTTTTCTTTGCGACAGCGACATTTGTCCCTAACGAAACAAGCGAGAGACAGAGTCGTAAACGAACGACAAAGTGACACCAGACCACCCCTTGGAAAGTCTCTTAAATGCGCTATCGGTATCCTTGCGGCCACTTTGATGGACAGTTCAGAGTAGCTGACTCGAGTGCTCATAAACTCCATGTGGGTTTTGATCATACCGGTGTATTTTAAAGCTCGGTTTCTCGAACCCTCTTGATTTCATATCTATTATTTATTTATTTATTATTTTTTTTTATGAGAATCGCAAGAGTGGTGTCCACCAAAATAATACCAAAATAACAAAACAAGAATAACTAGAAACTTTTTTCTGTGCACGCCCCGAGGATCAGATTATTTACGAGAAATCTTAAAATTTTTCTTTTTGATAAACTTATTAGGAGTAATTCCCTCCATTCTTAGATTTAGTTTAATTGTATGAGTTAATATTTTAGTGTCTTAGTTTTAATTGTTTTATTAGTTTTTTGTGAAGCGCCACGAGCAGTTAGTGGATGTGTGCGCTATAGAAATGTACTATTATTATTATTATTATTATTATTATTAATTTAATATGCTATCTGCGGTTGAAGTCCAGCAGGCCCAGCAGCTGATTTGTTTACCTATTTTGAACTAACAGAAAACTAAAGACTGAAGGATATTACTCCGCACTTTACCAAGTAAGTGAACGTCACCAGTTCAACATACATAAATGTTATATATATATATCTATAAAAAAAGGAGCGCTGATCCGACGTGAAACGCAAAGCCAAATTTCCTTTCTAGCGCCATTTGCCAACCCGACGATATACATACATACAACTTTTATTTTGAAACGATAAAATTCAAAGCTAAAAGCTTGTGGGGCGTTAGCGACAGAAAATTGTATGGCGAGAAAAAAGTCAAAAACTGCAAAGGAACGTTGCTCACTGTGTACCAATACAGAGCCACTGAACTAATGATAAAAGCATTTTCGTCAAGAACAGAAAGGTGTTGTCGCAAAACAAATGAACAACTCAAGGAAAGCGAGGAGCACTTGAGTGATAACCGACCGGAAGTTGAGGTTGAAATCAGTACAAAGACTGGTATATTTTCTGTTTATATAGACTACGAGCAGTCCCTCTTTCGCCGCTTAGCTTGTCGAGCGTTAGGCTAAAACAAAACTGGCGCGAGAAAAAATGGCCGTGCGAATTGAATCTGCGCGGCCATTTTTTCTCGCGCCGGTTTTGTTTAAAGGCTGGTTTTCCCTAGCGACGGAGTCGTAAGAGTGCTTATGACCCAGTGAAAATCGAAAATCTGAGTCGTAAGCGGAGTTATAAGCTCGACGGAATCGGAGTCGGAAGAATCAGAACGTTTCCATTTTCTTCCGATCCGTCGGTTAGATTTTCACTACGTCGCGTCGCTCTGCGCTTCTGATTACGACTCAGACTCTGACTCCGACTCCGTCGCGCTTGACGAACTAAGCGGGAAGGACTGCTCGTAGTCTGCTGGTTACGCTATCGTGAGAGCATTTTTCTGCCACGCTCAAGTTACAGCGCTTTAGTAACCGCGGTCTTCCTCGCGTCTTTTTCGGCCAAGCTTGTGAACAACGTCATAAGGTACTGCAGGCGAGGTATTTTAATTGCACTTCTCAATGTTTAACTGGAGTGGAGCGTGGGGGTGAAGCGTAAATGTGCAAGATTTTCCGTTCATAAATGATAATTTAAATAGAATCCCATTTTGGACCAAGTATGATTCAAATGCGGTTAGACAGAAATAGTAGTTTTGAAGAATTTCCCAAGTATAAATCCTCAATACCATTTCGGTGACCTCTTTGTTCCCTTTTTGCCAACTAGTGCAAACGTCGGAACGTCATAATAACTAGATTATCATATCTAAATCAACACTGAGCTTGAAAGTTTAAAGAGTCCTTACTGAAGCAGTGATTCTAATTCAGTGATGCATTAAAGGCATGGGTGCAAAATAAACTTGACAAGAATTATGCTATCTCTACCGAGTAATAGAATGCTGTTAGTGAGCAGTTAACGTTAGATCTTCGAGCGCGGGCTCATTTCCCGAAGCAGCGGCTGGTAATCGAGAATACTTTAAAGCGCAATAATAATAATAATAATAATAATAATAATAATAATAATAATAATAATAATAATAATAATAATTTAGAACTTATATAGGGCATTTTCCATGTGTATATGACCAAATGCGTTTTAAAAGCAGATGAAATTGAAATTTGGAAATGTTGGTTTTTGTGGACAGGGGCAAACCGGAGAACCCGGAAAAAAACCTCTCGGAGCAGAGAAGAGAACCAACAACAAATTCAACCCACATATGACGCCGAGTCCGGAATCGAACCCGGGCCACATTGGTGGAAGGCGAGTGCTCTCACCACTGCGCCATCCCTGCTCCTTCAAAAGCGCGGTGAGCAACAATGCGGTGAGACTGGAGAGAAAAGAGCCCAGTCTCCCTCAGCGCTTTCATTTGAGGTTTCACCAGCCTCGCCGCACTATTGGCGTGAGCTCCCCACTATCAAGAAAGGGACTTAGCAGTCAAGTTGTTTGATCAGTTTTGGAGCAGCAAGTGCGAGTGTTTCATCAGGGGTTCCAAACACTCGTCTAATAAAAAGCACTTCGCCTTCGGCATCGTGCATTCATCTGTTTCTCGGTGTTTGGAACCCCTGATAAAACACGAAGCACGAAGTTTTGATACTGCTTCTCAAACACGCATAAGAATACAATGCAATATAGCAAATATAACCTCGGTATAATTAGCACCGTTTGTTTTAACAAGCAACTGCGAATACATTCTTCCGCATTTTTCACAACTCTCTGCCCGCCCACACTGTTTTGTGAAGTTGTTTGCTCAGCGCTGGCAATCATTCATTCGTGTAGTTGATACACGATGGCGGAGATAGAAAACGGAGGGCTTCGCTTTCGTCCGCCTAAAACTTTAACTGAGGAGCATCTTTTAGCTGATGAAGCCGTTGCACCATCTAAAAATGCAAAAAAAGATTGGCTTTGAATATTTTTAGACAATAGCGACTGGAAAGGGAGACGTAAGTACCGACTTTGGAGCCTGGCGGTCTTTTCAAAGATTATGACTTACATGATGTGAATCCTGTAAGCTGTGTAATATAGGAAAAGGATGCCGTACCTTTTACTGAATTACTGGCTCGCGAAGTTTGTCATAGGAGTAACTAAAGATCAGACTCGGGGGAAAGGTGTCCACCCAGAACTTTCTACGCGATAGTATGTGGTCCGTAGCGTCATTTGGAAGATAAAAATGGCATCGAGGCACATTGAATCCACTTGATAACCAGGATAAAAGGTGTGCAAAATTAACTCGCAAAGTTTTGATTGATTTTTTTGGCATGATTTCGTTCCGGAATATTAACTAACATGTTCTTTTTGGTTGATGCGGAGATGAAATGGTCCCAGAACTGTAATTTTCCCGTTATTAATTGCTTTTCCAAAGACACTAGTTAATAATTGCATGGGTTCACCTCGGTGTAAGAACCTGGCGAGGTTTTCTTTATTTTATTAGGTATTGTCTTGCTGTACGCCTTTGTTTAGCATGTTTTGTTTTGTTTGTTTTACGTTATTCGTGAGTTTCACAGGTTTTAATACCGGCGGGTAGAGCCAATTTGCCTGCATCGCAATTTTTGAGGTTGCTAACTAAAATTCAAGTGTCTTGGTCGGTGTCTTGATCCCCTGAATCGGAAGTACCCGAAAAATATGGATCAAGGCTTGATCCATATTTTCATTGGGTATGAAGATACATGCACCCGACCAAATTAGGGCACTCCGATTGGTTATTACCCTTATGAATAATTAATGAGTTTGGAAAGGTCAATACCTTCATGAGATGTGAACAAAATATGAGAGCTAGGTCTGTGTGAGGGGTATGCATTGTCCTTGATACCTGTGAGCTAAACTAAAAGCCATAATAATAATAATAATAATAATAATATAATCATAATAATAATAATAATAATAATAATAATCATTCATACTGAATGGGCTAGTTCCATTCCACTACGATCAAAAACCATATTACCGTGTAACATTTGCACCGTATAAAATTTGCAACGTAACATTTTTTGTGGCTAAAATAGAACGTTGCTGACCTTTACCTTTTAAAATATAAATGTTAAATGGAGCTAAAAAGCATACGACCAACTGACCAGTTGATTGTTACCGTCCCAAAAATTCTATTGAGTTTAGTAGCCAATCAGAGCTTGCAAGAACCATTATCCACTAGTCCGATATCTGCTATTATTAAAAACTGAACTACGGATATCAGATTTCCAGCATTTTCATTGGCTAACCGGACACAGGCTCTCAGCTCATATACCTGCACTACCTTATATGGTCAATGAACGCTTCAGCAAACAGAGAAAGCTCAATAAAATTTTCCCTCGAAACGGCAGCCATAATCGTCTCGCAGCGGAATTAGCATGTAGGGATTTCGAAACTGGAACCGAAATACAAATGGAATTCATTGCTGAGTGCTTCAGAACGACAAGAAACAGTGCTGGGATCGTGTTAAAAAGCTCTTGCAGCGCAAAAAAATTTTCAGGGCTGTTGATGTTTAGCAAATAGCAAAACGCACTTTTATTTGCGGAGATACCGAAAGAGTTTTTGAACTCAACTAAACGAAATTGAAAATATGTATTCAACAACAAGTGTCGACATCACCAATCTGTAACTATGCTCACAGACCAGTCTATTCAAAATAAACTGAACAAACAAGACCTTCAGCTAAAATTTGCATCAATATAATCACTATTGAAAATCTTTCCAGCGATCAGTGACACTTTTGAAAAAAATAACACACGTTCTGACCTGCACTCGATGCAACGTATCAATCACCAGCTTCAAACTTTCCGGTACAGATATGATGCCAGTGTTTTGTAAAAAATGAGAAGAATCGCCGTTCTTGTTGTTTTTATTATTCTGTTCGGCCGTGGTTCCAGTTTTTCTTCCACGCATCGCCATTTCTTGAAGCATAACCTGGACATTTGTCTTGCTTATCCCTCGTATATCTTGTTTCCGACCAGGTCTGGTACGACAATGTTCTAGTCCGTCAATATAAATTGAAACGATGAAATTCGCCCATGGTGCTGTTCGGTTTTGATGGATTTACAAATTCGCTTCCTTCGGCTCGTACATCTTCGTGAAAGCCGCTCCACCCTCTTTGAGCAATGATTGAATACTTTTACCAAACTACTGACCATTTACAACCATTCAGAGCAAATAAATTCTTCACTTTTTCCAAAAAGCACCCTAAACTGAAGCTTCAACGTCATCCTCGGACAGTTTCATTGAATTCAAACAACTTTGCTCGGAAACGTTGCAACACACCGAAAGGTTTTCGCGCCCTTTTTTGTTTAGTCATGTGATGGACAAAAGTTTCCTGTTTTCGGTTTTCTCTTTCTCCCAGTTCCTTTCTTCCACTTTTTTTGTTCAGATTCTCAATAATGCGCCGTAGAGTTTTTTTTATAAAACAACTCGGGCTTGCTGGATATGAAATGATTATAACCAACGAGGCGCGTAGCGCCGAGTTGGTTATTTATCACTTTATATCCAGCGCGCCCTCGTAGAATAATTGTTAAATAACAGTTAATGTTGCTAAGACCACTCTTGAGCTTGAGATTAGTTTGTTTGCAACCCTCAGCACGGATGTGATGTAAATTCTCATTGCTGGCTGCTACAGCATTCTTTGTTGCTACTTACGAGAATTTGATGTTGATCAAAATTATCTCCAAATTATTGGTTTTCTTTTATGCTTGTATCACCTGTCCACTTGAGAAAAGGTGAGAAAATTAAACTTAGAAACATATATTTTTACGACGACATATTGTTACTCAAATTCGATTGCTTTGTAGACATAAAACCGATAACTCAATAGAAAGCAAGGCTTTTTAAGTAATTTCGAATGAACTGTTACATAATTTGCATATACGCTTTTACGCAATTGTTGGAAAATCCATTACCACTATTATGTGCCGCGGCTTGAAGGTTTTATCTTATCCGACGCAATTTATGCAGTTTTATATTTCTTCTATTTTTTTAAATCTGCTGTTTGATAAACACCGACCAACGCATGCGAAGCTAATTCAGTGGACTGATTACGTTTTTCTTCGGCGACGTAAGAAAGAGGAGATTTCCCAAACTCTGCGAGAAAAGAAAGCTGAGATATCAGGTAAATTAATATTTCATAGTTGATAAAATAATTGGTTAGATTCCTACCGTTTTCGTGGACGCAGTGTCTTTATAGCATTAGACTTTTCACTTTGACTGGCAGACGGGGAAAATTGAGGAAAATGTTTAAGCAAATGTTCGCATTTGTCTCGCGTGTTTTGGATCATGGTCAGCGATTTTCAGCAGCAAATCACAGACGGTATGAAATTGTTTGCTACCTTTAACATCGATTTCGTCTAAGTGGATGTTTCTTTGATTTGTTATCATATACAACACTCCAAAACCAATATTTGCGGCCAGAACTGTAGACTGCTAGTAGTCTCCGTGATTTTTTCGGCGATCTATCAGGGGCACCCAACGAGCCAAATTAACCAAAAGCTGTAGAAAGCCATTTTTAAGTGCCTTATGGTGTTTGAAGTCTGTTTAAAGCAATGTTTTCATAAGCTAGAAGAAGTTCATCTGTTCGGATTCCCTAGCTGAAATTTTAATTGCCCGAAAATGTTAGGGAACAAAATCTTCCTTTGAGAAAATGCAAGCTGAAATTACCTTTCCACGAACTTTCTAGAGAACTATTTTCTCTCCGAAAATGCTAGCTGACGTTTTTGACTGCCAAAAACAGCAATTACGACCTTTTCGAAAGCCTCAGGCGTTATGATTTCCCAATTTCGAATCTTTTAGGCTACGTTTTAGTTACGAAAATCCGAGTGCACTCTTTAATCGACGCCGAAAGCGTAAGGCGAATTACCCTCCACCGAACAGATATCCACCGAAACTTGTCGTTGGGTGCCCCTGATCTATTGTGGGCGGGAGAAATACACGCACACTCGAGAAACTGCGTCGCGTCTCACCCGCAGTTCAATCGCGCGCGCGACTGAGATACAACTGATCAAGTGAAGCATGCTGTTATTTCAATATTTTGTTATGACAAAGTTGTTGTTTACAAATGCAGCCATGATTGACACTTGTTATGGTGTACAGATTAGCATCTCCGAAAGCTCTCTGACTATCGATAAAATCAATGCAGTTATAACACGCATGGCTCAGTTATCGCTTTTTATCTCGATCCATTGCTTCTTGCGTACCTGCTCGTATGCTTTTATCTTTTGTTATCAGGGTGATATAAAATCGTAAATGGTTTGAACCCAGGCGTCATATCATAACTAAATGAAGCAAGCTCGTCCGGCTGAGTGTAGTCCTGAGGACTGTTTGTGGTGACATTGACTGACCTTTTGAAAACCTGAGCGGAAGTCATCATCAGAGTCAAGTGATGTGTGTGTAATGTCAGTACTGGAGGCGGTATAAATACTCTGGTCGTTGATCTGATTGGACAACGAGGCCGTAATCTTATTGGTCGTTTGTCAGTTAAGCCGTGTTGTTATTGGCTGTGAAGACGGTAAACAGTGATTGGTGCGTTTCGACCCGTCTTTTATTAGTCAAATGTCCGTAGGTGTGTTTTTTGTAAAATTAGTCGGTTTGTCTATTGTTTGCCTGTTGTTGTCTGACGGTTCACTGGTGTCTGTTCTAAGTTAGTAAACCAGCGTTCCAGTGCGATCCGTTGGTGGTAGCTGGCTTCAAATTGTCTACATTCAGCAAGAGCAATCCAGTTCTCTTCATTTGACTGATTTCTAGTTGAGTTGGAGCACCCCAGCTATTTCCCACAGCAAACAGAATCCCGTGCAGGGTCCCATGGTTTACTGACTCTCAACTAACGACAGACTTCATCTCAAGAGGACAGAGGCATGCTTTTGCAACCCAACACCACGCAACTTGGCAGTGAGTTTATCGGTCGTTTATAACAGGTGGGAGAATTTCTGTTGCTAAACATATCTTCTTTTAAATGTAATGCCAAGTCAGCTCTGATTTCTTTTCCTCCCGTGCAAGCGTATGCAGTATTTTTGACCGGCAAAGGCTAAAACTGGGATAAACAAAAAGTTC
>JAEMWC010000857.1:187500-232500 GCA_016490735.1 Pachyseris speciosa
CAGACACTTCAAAAACGCGAAGAAGCGGACGCCATTTTGATGACAACTGCTACTCACTATCTATCACAGAATAGATAGCGAGTAGCGTAACCAATCAGAGAACGGCATTCGTGATAGAACAGTAGTAGATTTATAGACCAAAATAACCCAATATCTAAATAGTGTAAGAATGGATTGGTGTACAGTTAAGCTTTTGACGCCGTTCAAGGAATTCGCAATTCTACGTGTTTTATTAAGCCCTAAGACACTCGGCTGCGGCTTGTGTGTCAAGCGTCATAAGGCACTCCTGTTCATTTATTAAACATTATATATAGCGCTGTCAATATTACAAAGAAGTTAAGAAAACACAAATACCTTGAAACGTCCTCTGCCAAAAATGTCACCGGTAACTGCGAAAAAAGCTTCATAAAGGGAAGGAAATTTCTTCCAAAAATTTGCACTTCAGCCACAGGGTTTAATTTGTACTGAAATTCAGAACATTCGAGAATATTTCCGTCATGACAGTAAACTAACAGTTCTCCCGACGCAGAACAGCTCTGACAGCTTTTGATTTAACTTATGCATGCCGCGTACCAAAATGCATTTCCTTCGCCGGATATTTCGTGTGATAAAGTAGCTTAAAAGAACTGCTAATTGGTCACAGTGTACCAGGATAAAACCTTGATTGCTTGTACTTGACGAATGACCGGAGTCACTTCACATCACCAATTTGTCCGCAATAAAACAGTCAGGATCTTGAACGAAATTAGTGGATTTCATGATAAATTATAACTATAACTGAATCATTCCTCATCGGCAAGAAAAAGACATCGGCTTCATAACTATAAAGTAGAAATCCTCTTTGTATTTGCTCTATTATTTCATAGTCTGCGGACCATACAATCATAGAATCCTCTGTGGATCATAGAATCTTTGCTCCAGCGTTAGTTTGGATGCGACGTTTTGTAAACATTTCTGTAACTCATTACAGTACTTTACATCCCGCGGAACAAAGAATACGTCATAAAACCATCAATAGACCTTATTCGCTTGTACATTTTGTTTTCCCAATACAGATCATGTGACGATCCTCAGGAGATTTAAAAAAAGAGTGCATGCAAGCATGAATATGTCTGCATGCATTCTTTTTAATAAGCAAGACAAAGGACCAAGGTCTCTTGAGTATGGTCACATGATCTATATTGGGAAAACAAACCGTACAAGCGAATAAGGTCTATTCTTTCTTTCTTTCTTTCTGTCTTTCTATTTCCATTCTTATTCATTCATTCATTCTTATTCCTTTAATTCCATCTTGCTGACATGTCGAACTATGCACAACTTGTTCCATAATTCGTAAAATATAGCTAACGAAATAGTCTAAAGTCAAGGTTAAAAACCGACCACAGCATTATTTACTCTCGTGGTGCCGCCTAGCTCCATCAAATGTTGTTAAACACTTCAAATTTGTTCACTGAAAACATAATTTTGTTAATGAAGTCCTAAAAGAAAAAATAGATGATAAAGACTGATAATAATCTGGAGTCGAAGTCAAAAAAGAACAAAACTATATTTCAAACAGCGGTCAGTTTTAACAGACCTTTCGTTGTTTTTTTTTTTTTTTTTTTTTTTTTTTCCTTGTCATTTAATAAAGCTGTTTTGTCTACTGTCTAGGTACCGTGCTGAGAGTGATTACAATTAAATATAACGTCCCTGAAACAGCTATTACTGAAGTCTAAGAAAATGGAACTATTGAGATTAAAAATGAACCGCAAGTTCTCAAGTGGCAATATTAAATAGCCTAACACGAAGCCGGTTGACGTGATCTCAACTTCCTCATTAAACGCTACACGTGTAATAAAAGTGCTTCAAACCGTCATTACCCTCATAAATAATTTCGACGGGAAGCTGTAAAACATAGCTTGTTCAAAAACGGCCCTATGACACAGAAATAAAGTTATTGTTGTTGTTGTTGTTGTTAAAAGAAACATCATGAAGAGGTTTTTTTGTGGACGTTTCCTTTACGCTGCAGGTGAAGCCGTAGTTTTCTGTCAGTTGTTGCAAGATGAATTTACTACCCACAATGTATCAGTAATTAACGATAGAATTTTACACCCGGCTATAAAAGCCCGGATGTCAATCCGTGTATATTGTGCTCAAAAAACATGTGCTAGCTATAAAAGAACGACCGCCTCACCGATATAGTATTCGTCTCGATATTTTCACTAAAAGTATTCCGATCTAAGCGGGAACGAATTCAGGAACAAAATGCAAATACAGTTGTGAAGGTAGGTGTAACAAATGTTACAACCTTTTCGTTAATTTAATGTGCTGTATCCTTTTCCTGTGATAAAGAAGAAGCGTGTTAAAAGTTTACAATCGATATACTGCTTTTCTATTCTTCTCTTCCAAGATGTTGCTACGTTTTCTTGTCTTAACCGCAAATTCAGTCGGAAATCTCGTAAACAGCTATTCACTTTTTCAGCCAGTTTCAGGTTAAAAGAAATGAGAGAAACGAATTGGTTTTTTCAGTAAGATCCGTCTTCAAAGCTTAAGTGAAAATATACTTTTGGAGATTATATATTTCTCCACCTTAAGCGGCACATCTATGAAAAATTAAAAACTATGATGGTACGGCTAAAAGCTAAAACGATAACAATTACAACCTTTGATCCACTTCGAAGGCAAGTTGTAATTCGCGATGCTTTCAGCGCGATTCATCGCTACAATGATATAATTTCGACATTCCAAAAACCTTAAGTTTTCGATCGGTTTTAGGCTAATGACAACGTGGCTCAACTTAAAAACTGTATTTACACTTATTCGCGGCTATGCGAGGAAGGAGCGGGTCCAGTGACCATTTGTGTCCATTTGTAAGTAAAAAAGACTAAATAAAACGTAATAAAGACCTTCCGGGTGTTATTGCAGTAAAATGTTACTGAATGATATTCTAGTCTTCGTATTTTGCGTTTCCAGTCTTATCATTTAGCTTTATAAACTCACTGTGAGTAAACTAGGAACCATAAGTTACTGAAAAACGAAAAGCAGCTGTAGATTTTGAAGTACTAATCAGTCGCTTTTATTCAGGTGAATGAATAGTCCATCTTAAGCATTTCTTTCACTAAATAAAAAGTTACAACCAACTTGTACATTATAATCAGTAAACAACGTCACAAGAAAGTACTGTCCATTGATATTCATCAAGAGAGAATGCTTTCATTCATCTACTCTACGGACAAAAAAAATCACTCGACAAAACTCTCTCTGGTAAAAAAGCAAAAATCTTACTTCGGCTCTACTGATGTTTGCTTGTACATACGCGGAAGTGAATTGCTTTTCAGTGCGGTAACATCATATTGCTTTTTAATAAAATTTACCGCAAATTGCCACAGGGGTATAAAATTAATATAGCAGAAAAAAATGAAAGTCATCGATCTATGAAAATGAATATGAAAACGAACTAAAAGCGGAGTTGCTTTGGGTGTGCCCAATAGTGACTTTTCGTTTATGCTTGCATTTGCTGCGTCCTTTCTTTATTCATATTTGCTGTACTCGTGCAATATTATGAAGTGAAAACCAATAAACAATCTAACAAAAAGTTAGGGGCTGAATTTTGCTGAAAAAGCGATGCTGGTTTTAAAAAGTGAGATAAAAAATTGATTAAACTCAAAATAACTTTAAAATCAGCTTTAACACTTGGCGTTCTCACGAGATCTGTTGCTCTCGATTTAGAGTTTGGAAATGCTATAATTCAAGCAAAGTAAATTGAAAGTGTTGAAAGTGTCGGCACTCTACTCACGAGCAACTGATTGGGAGACATTACCACCCACAGTCTGCAGCCTATTTGACTTTCCTTCTTCTGTTATTTATGACCCCTACATTAGTCAGACACATTTAATCATTTTAACATGCGTACGGAAAATTCCAAACCGTTACATATGTAAATCACAAAGATACACTTACCAGTATATGTAGCACCATGTAAACACAGAGTTTAATTCCGAGCTAACCAAAGGATGTTGAGATACCAAAATTTACCAGTTTCATGGATAAGTACATCTTCCTTTTTAATTGTTTCCCAAAAGCAATTATGTTCGCAAAAAGTGCCTTGTTTAAGAATACTTTGGTGTTCCAAGACATCACGTTCTCCTAACGGCTCACTTCTGCGAAGTCTTTAGAGTTAATTAAAACAGCTTCATTCATCTCTTACAATCCATGGCCACACACCTTCTCTTGAAACAATATAGTTTCTGTACGCGGAATTTTCCCCACCATTAAACATCTCCTCACTCCCCCCCCCCACCCTCCCCCATCAAATTGCTATGACAAGAATAGTAGTTAAACGAAGGAATTACTAAGGCAGATGTGACATCAAAATATCCAAAATTATTTTAACCAATATAAATCAGTTTCATTTACATTGTAGGAAAATTTTAGTCTTTAAAATGTATGGATAAGTCTATTCTGTTTAATAGAAAATGGTGAGAGGATATTTGAGATACACCACCATTTGCTGTACGATGGGACTTTCACTCTAGTTTTATTTATTTGTAGTTTACTTGGGTAAGTAATATAAATTTATAAAACAAGAATTATAAAACGTTTCCTGCCCCTGAATCATTACACGCCCTTATACATGTTGTGTACGTCTCGCCATAGGCTATAAACGTGTCAGTACGCAAGAAAGTAGTTCAATATTTTTTCAGTGTTCGAAAGATTGTCAAACATTTTTCTTATATTCCTAATATTTTCAACACTTTTATTAAAACTTTACGAGACGTTTTTTATCTTGTTAATGTTAAAAAAAGGAGCATGAACTCGGACCTCAGGACAGAATTTTGAAGTCAATATTTATGAAAACAATGCACAGACTTTCAGTCTTTCTCGAAGGTCGAACTTACTTGTAATTCCTTGATGCTGGCCCCGCATCATTGTAGCCTTTAGCTCCTTTGATCTGCTATTAGACAAACAACATTTCAAGAAAAATTAAAATTAAATTTCAAAATGCCTCTGACTTGAAGAATTTGAATTCAGTTTTAATGAAATTTACAAGAACGTTTGTCAGTTCTTTGCGCCTTCTGCTTTTGCGCTGTGAGCCAACAAAACGAAACCATCGATAATGTAATGTATATCTCAGTTGCTTTTTTTGTTTTTTCTTTGTTTTGTTCTACCTGTTTTGGCTGTTAAGCCACGAAATCAGCCTTGAATAATTCATGCAAATAACGCTTTTTTTCTTTTCTCGTTGACGAAAATTCATGTCTATTCTTCTGGCACCATGTTAGTTACCAGTCCTTCGCCCTCCTCCAGATGCGTGAACGATCGGGCTTCGACAATTGTGTGGCAAGATGCAAGACCTATCGTGCCAATTACCCTCTGAATATTTCTGGACAGGATTTTTGTTCAATATCTTTCTCTACGGCTAGAAATGACGGCGGGATAGAATTGAAATGAGATCGAGTTGTTTGTTTTTCTGCCGTTCGCGAGAAATAAAATTAAAAATTAAGAGCTTCTTTAAAACGTGACTAGATGGGCGCTCCTATATTGGAACGGCTGTGAGGGCTGGTTGTTTATTGGTTTTCAAAGCTGAAAATAGGACGCCATGCCTCCAGCAACCCACGTTTAAGTGAGAACCTTTTCCGGTGATAACTTTCAAAAGCATCACCTCAAAGCGGGGACTGGCGCCACGCCACTACGTAAAAACAAACCAATTGAAAATAACCCATTAGTGTCTACTGTTGTTCATTGTTAATTTGCTGCGTTTCCATGTTTTGTTTTTCAGCCGGTATCTACCAGTCTATATTAAAAAACAACATTTTCCAAATGCGATGAATGATAACGTTTGAGGGAAAACTCCGTGAAACTTGTTTAGCACGACAAACAGCAATGCTGTGGAACTCTTGTTAGTCTCAAGATTCGACGCAGAGTTTACTCATGAAACCAGAACTCATTTTGTTGATCGGAATCGACAGGGAACAACTTCAGTTTCAGGAAGTCACTTGTCTCGTAAAACAATTTTATCACGTCTTTCCGTTTACTGAAACATACCTTGCGAGCAGTTGGTTCAGTTCTCTCCATGCCGAAGTTATATACTGTGACAAGTGTTTCAATCCGTGACAAACAATGTTATGTAGCTGTTTTTCGTATCCAATTCGTTCCTCGATTTCAATCTATATCAAAAACCCATGTGTTTTTACGTTACGCGTTATATGTGTTTTTATAGCAATTTTGAAACAGTCGTTAAAATAAAACAAGAGTGCTCGCTGAAGTAGCAAATAATTGCTTCGTTTCATAAACTCCGTTTGGCCGTCAACTTTAAAACACAGCAAGCTGGTGTAAAACCAAATCAGGGAACTACCGGAAATAGTGTAATTCAATGTTTACATAACATAGCTGAGATTACATTTTAGGCTGAAAAAATATTCGTTTTCCAGTCACGAGTGGTCAAAGTCAAACAAGCAGAAGCAATCTGGAAAATGTTGTTTATTTGAAGAACAAATACTAAAATTACAATGCTTTTTACTTCTTTTCTTGTAGTTGTTTAATTCTTTTAATATTCTCTGTTTAAGTCTAAATTAAGAACATTTTTGCAGAAATCATCATGACTGCCCCTGTTTTGAACGAGCTGCTTTGTGTTTTGCTTCCGCTGTGAGTGTTTGTTTGTGCGGTGCATGCTTTTTAACGTAAATGTATTTATAAATTAAATAAGATGCACCAAATAATTATTATTTCAAAGTTGTATTTTTTGGGAGCATATAGCACGAATAAGCCCTAATTTCATTTAATATCTTTTGTATTTTAATATATATTTAAATTTGTAACGTAGTGTAATAAAATTTAAAAAAAAAACTGAAACTCTGTTGTCGCCTTATATTTCTTAAGGCCCTGGCAAACGAGGACACATTGTTGCGGACACAACGTTGCTCATGATGTTTCTTGGGTGCGCAAACGAACAGAACACGATTTCCATGCTGCGCAATCTGGAAAACATTGGTTTGCCAACACAAAATGTTCCTGGTAAAAAATCAGAAACATTTTTTGTGTCTCGGACACAAAGTTTGTGTCCGCAACAAATGCTGCGCAGGCAAGCAAACAGGGAAATATTTGTGTCCGCTACAATCCTCGTTTGCCAGGGTCTTTATGGCAATAATTGGAAGAACTGTGCCTAAAATCATGAATTTTTATATTCTGGTTGCGAGTTTGATTAGCAGTAATGCAGTAGGGAGAAAGATGATGTAGGAGTGGCACTACACCTTCCTACATCGAAAGCCTTTCTGTCCAATGTAATAGGCGGCACTACAAAAAAATTTCATCAGATACCAAGCTTGCATTTATGAGAGCAAACAATGAACAGTTTCCCTACGTGTTTCGTAGGGCTTGGTAACGGGGCCAACTGTAATCCAGCAGGTCTAGAATTAATAGTAATATGTAACAGTAATGGTTTATGTTATGGAAGAGCACTCGGAGGAAAAAGGTATAGTGCTTTTCAAGGAAGTAGAATTCATAAGTTTGACGCTCGACGTCGAGTGGTTGGAAATATAATTGAAAACGATTTCATTTTGTGGTTTTATTTTTTTAAACTTTACCAGTTTGAAATATGGATTTTTAAGACTGCAATTGTTTCACCGGCATCGCGAAAATTCTTGCGACGAAAATTTAAACACCTATTTCTCAAAGAACAAATTAAACCACGTTCCAAACATCGTAAATTAAATGTTGCAAAATATCGGTCCAATTAACATCACACATTTATCACGAAGTTATGTCACCGCGTCGCAAAAATTTCCTGCAATGAAATGTTGACCGTGGTTGTGAAATCTGAAATAAAAAAGTTGGAAAAAATATCAAAAAAAGTTTCCTTGTTACGTAAGAAAGGGGACATTAAACTAGAGCGTTCCAACTGACCGTAGATCGGCAGCGGTAATCATGATGCAGCTTTTTATCTATACAAAAATATGGGCGGAGAGAACGAAGATGTTTCCCCTTCACTGTTAATCAACAAAAAAGCAAGTGTGCTGCTATTTTAAAAACACAAAAAGCACATTCGCTTTCCCAGCCTATTGCTTTTAACGATGAGCGATAAATCATTTTAAGCACAGAAGTGCGTCACGCGGAAAAGCAGCAAAAAAAAAGAAGACCTAACAATATATGATAAACTGCTGAGCACTAAGCTGCGTGTAATAAATTATTTTCTGGGTTGTTTATAAGGCCAAGGACACTGAGAATGTGACACAAAGTGAATTTTGTTGGACGTTGGATTAAACTGTAGCTCTTGCCCAAATTATAAAGAAATTCGTATTACGCAGTAGTTGATTTTAGAAGCGTGCTAGCATCGAAAGGTAAGATTTTCAAATGTTTAATCGTTTAAGGCGTTTAACCAGCGATGCGCGTGTGTATCGATTTTTCCGCAACAGTGGGGAATTAGCCTTTGTTGAAGAGAAACAGAACTTAATGTATTGCTGTCTCAGTTTTTTTTCCTGAATGACCATCGTTTATCTTTGGTAAAATCTAAAAAATTTGACGTTGATTTTAGTGAATAGAATACATGGCTAGGTTTTAGAAGAGTTGCGTCCATATCGATCGGGTTTTCGGTGAAGTGTTTTCAAAGCGATGTGCTAGCTAAGCTACTTCGTAAAAAAGCTAAATAGCAAACTTCGACATTTTTGCAAACATGTACATTCTTTTTCTTTTATAAGAACCTTTTTTATTAGAACGTTGTAGCCAATAGACCACAATCTTAAGAACATGCTAAGAATTAGCTGAGACTAAGAGCTAAAAGCATTTTTATTATAGTTTTCTACACCCATTTTTGCATCAAGCTGCTTGCATAAACGTGAAATAACAACATGTTTGATTTCTATCGAATAACATTTCCTTTGTTTAGAAAAAGTGCTGCCTGTAATGACATCTGCAAATGGTTAGACTTTCTAGTCTTCTCGGATAAGGACGATAAACCGTAGGTCCCGCCTGACAACTCTTCATAATTGATTCTGTGGGACGTTAAAGAACCCACGGACTGTTCGAAAAGAGTAGGGGACGTAGTCCCCGGTGTGGTGGTCTATCACTACTAGAATGTGGTTATGGAGGAGAGATTTGCAGTTACGGGCCCAGAGTAACTGGCGCAAGCTGTTGTAGAGTCCCTACCAGGTCTCTGGCGAAGCTAATAAAATATAATCCATTGCATAGATGCATGTTTAAAACAGCTTTAAAAATTTGTAGAGCTCGGGATATGTGGGTTTTTTTTTAGTTATTCTGAACTATCGAAGAGTAATAAACTTAACTGGAACATGTTAAGAACGTTTCAGAATCAAAACATGAAAACATTAAGAAAAGCCAGTCTCGGTTCAGTCTCAGCTCGAAAATAAAACATTAATAAATAAATGAACTAGTTGTCTGATAGATAAATACGCATCCACCAGGGAGGTCTTTTAATGCTAACGAAGCAAATTAGTTTTATTCTGGGCGGATTGTTCTTGTTTTGCAGGAATTTGTACACACATAAGTTATCAGACGAACCGAAAATGTTTTTTTTTTCCAAAGACGAGCAGTCCGTTTTTAGTTAAATTTAGCCATTCTTGCATTCGCCCTTTGCTTATTAAACTGCAATTCTATGAAAATGATAGCTCTTTACCTTCTATTTCTTTGGAAAATGCAAAACAAGCGTCGCATATTCATCGTTTGCTCAGTTATTGGTTATTGGTTCTTATGCTTTGGCATATCTCATGAATACATATGGGTTATTGGCCAAGCGTGAGGTCAACATGGTGGGATATTGGCCAAGTTCTTTTTTTGCGTGTTTATGGACCGAGACGAAGTCGAGGTCCATAAACATACAAAAAAAGAACGAGGCCAATATCCCACCATCTTGACCGAACAAGCTTGGTCAATAAAGGATTTATTATATGGCACAAAGGACGCTATTAAAAAGACAGTAAAACGCGGGACGAGCTGGCTATCCCGAGCGGTCAAGAGGGCTCCATCTTGATCTCGCGGGTAGCCAATCACAGCAGGAGAATTGATTCATCTTGACCGCTGAAAGAGCCACTCATATAATAAGCCGAAATATTGCCAGTTGGCGCACAAGTCAAGACTTAAGTCCAGCTGCAATGTTTTTTTTGCAATGCTCATTTTTCTCCCAGTTGCTTTCGTTCGAGTGCTTGAGAAGAAGAGCTTCGTCCACAATTTACGTCGGAAATAACTCTGGTGGCAATGCCAGCATTTTCTCATTCCGAATTGTAGTGTTTTGAATTTCAGTTTTATTTTCTTCTAATTAAGTCGTGTTTTTCTCTCTTTTTTTTTTCTTCATTGTTTAATTTGTGTGTATTAATTGTTGTTTGGTACACTGAATCAATGATCCATCAATGATAACTTTTTTAAAGCTTTTATTTTAAATCTCTGGGACGAAGTCATTAGGTGTGCCGATTTTTTAGATTTTATCCTGATTGGCCAATTTTAACTGGCGACGTACATTTTGCGTCGTGTAATAATAGACAAAATATCAAAATATATTCCCAGCACGGCGCGAAATACAAAAATAGATTTTAAAAAATTCTCATGAGGCACGGAGATCCTCAGGACAAGAGAAGGAATCTGTTCAGTAAAATTTTGACGTAATTCGTGCATTGTTTGTCCCCCATACTAGCACGCTTCCGTGTACACTAACAATGCGGCGCCATAACATATACGCCTCCCACCCCCTCTACCGGTCCAAAATAGCCAACTCAAAACAAGAGAACATTTAATCACGAAACACTATGCCCATTAAACATTATTAGCTATATAGTGGTTTCCAAATGAAAGTCGAAATAGTTTACTTTGCTTTTGTTTCAATACGCTTTGTGATTGGTTGGCACAATTCACGCCTTTTTCTAAACCAATTAACGAGAAGTAAACTTGAAACCAATCACGTCGGTCTTGCTCACACTTGTCATAAATGTATGCCAATGAAGTGCAATCGGGTAAATTTAAAGAAAGAATGAACCATACTAAGTTCAGTATTAATTTTATCTGATAGTCGACGAATATAAACTGTGTATCGACTTCGAGTCCATTTTGGCCACCTTTAATATAAAACCGAAACTATAAAGACAGTACCTAGTTTCCGTGGCTACAAGAGCTCTTCATACGTTTTTAAAGTTCGGGTTGATCTTATCTTCAACGCGATCTCACAAAAAATGTCAGTGGATGTAAGAAAATAAAGAGTGCATGTTGTAGATGCAATGATGTACCACGTCAACATTCAGGTGTAGCTGGTAGACTCAAACTTTGGTTCCATCGTATCATTTTGCGATTTTATGCATAGATCTGAATTGCCACAAAGGTAACGGACTTGAAATTCTTTTCGTTCTCATGTGGTTTTTTCTGTTGTTTTTCCTTTTGCGATGGTCGCTTCAGAGACAACTGGTTGCATTAAAGGCGTTTGGACGTCTGACAGAAAATAAAGTCATACCTTATTATAGTAACCCTATAGAAGGCTGTCTGTCAAAAATACAAAAAATGAGAGAGAAATTATAAAAATACATAGAATGCACTGGCTGTCTCAATAGTTGAACCGGTGTCATTTAATATAATTTCTTCGCTTTTCTCGTTAATCTATGCCAGCGTCGGAGAGTTACATACAAAATCTATAAAAATGTACTTATGGGGGAGGGGAGAGCAGGGTTGGCGTAGTGCTGAGAGCGCTCGCCTTCCACCATTGTGTCCCGGGTTCGATTCCCGGACTCGGTGTCATAAGTGGGCTGAGTTTGTTGGCTCTCTACTCTGCTCCGAGAGGTTTTTCTCCGGGTTCTCCGGTTTTCCCGTCTCCCCAAAAACCAACATCTGAGTTGATTTGATTTAAAAATTGTAAAGCGCCATTGATCTGTATTTGTAAATGGCGCTATATAAGTAATAAATTATTATTATTATTATTATTATTATTATTATTATTATTATTAATCAAATGAAGAATGATCCTCGCAGTTGTGAACGCAATTTATGCAATTGCGAAAAGAAGCCTGAAAAAAATTCAGGACTTCAACGGGGTGTGAACCCGTGGCCTCGCGATTACCGGTGCGATGCTCTAACCAACTGAGCTATGAAGCCACTGACGTTGGGAGCAGGTCAACTGTGGGTTCATATGATCCCGTGAAAGCCGTTCACAACTGCGAGGATCATTCTTCATTTGATTTCATTTCCGCAGTTTATATATGATTCATTTAATATATCATTCACACATTATTATTATTATTATTACTTATGTGGGATGACTGCATTATATTCGAAAGCTCTTTAAAATAACGCCCATTTCAATTTCTTAAAGAAGACTACCTGGAATCTACGCTGTATTGTTTTGTGGCATTTATTTTCCGTATTTTACGGAATTATTCATTCTTTTTCGATAATTTATCAGTTTCACCAATGTGACTACACATAAATGGCTTCCGTGTACATCATATCTCTCGGTCTTATTTCAGGTTTAGATGTATGCGGTGAACTGATTAAAAATGCAAGTTTTTCAATTTGCAAATTGTTTGGAGACAATTTGCAACAATCATTTTCTGAAATCATTTGTTTTCTCAATCAATGAAATGACGATTTCCGATCCCATTTATGTCAGCTACCTTACAATATGCTTTATAAAATGCACATGTACGTTTCCTCGGACATTGCATTTTACAGACAATAGTGAGATAAAAGCAGACAGTGTTTTCGGTAAGTTACGAATTTTTTGTTATTTTTTGAAGGGAGGGGATTGCAACAGAACATACATACATATTTCCACCGACTGCAGTTTAACCTTTAGCGAAAATATAATTTAGCCTGATATTATAAATGCAGTTAAACTGGGCTGGGAAACGCTAGAAGATGTTCCTATATGTACTGAGTATAAAGCGACCATGCGAAGACAATACAAGTAGCCACAACCGCCCAAATGTTTTACATTTTTCACCAAAGTTTTATCGACAACAATGTTTCCATGTTGCACCAAGTCTGCGAGAAATGTTGACAATCTATTCCGCCAACTGCTTACATCAATTGTGTAAAGTCAACGCAACAAATTCATAAATTTCGTCTGGTTGTAAATTGGTCTTAATGTTCAAATTAAACATGCAAATTCCATAGCAAAACCAGAGGGTCTGAAATTTTAGATCAGATCATGTCACGTCAAAATTTCCCGGAGAAACACACGCTTATTGAGAAAACTCTATTATCCAAACAAGCGATGTCTTGTGTGATTTCTCTGCCTCCTTAGTTGGCTTTATTGTCGATTTTTTTCTTCATTTTTTCTTTGAATTTTGTTGCGTGCATTGGAGGATAATTTGTTATTTTTTTATCGATTTCTCTTTATTTTGCGGTACAGTTCGCTTGCGTATCAACTATCATCGTCAATTGTCCAATGATTGTTGTAAATGCGTGGTGTGAAAGCTACTTTGATTGCATAACTCGTGGAAGAGCAATAACATAGGGTCAGCGTAACCCGTCTCTCCAGTAAGGTGATGTTCTTTGCTGGTTTTATCAGTTTTATTACTTCTAACTGAATCGCAAACTATTTTTTTGTGTGTGTTACTCCATGAAAAATTACATACAGTAACTCATTTTTTCCCCTTTGGCCAATTTTATCACCAAGACAAACCCGGGCCGTCACCTGCCCGCCCCCGTCTCGTATTCTGATTTTCAATGAGCGGAAGAAGAAGTCGTGTAATGAAAAAACAAGGCTGAACACTATGCGTGCATAGAGCAGTAAATTCAAGATGGCGAATGAGGCAATTGAGTCAGTTGTTCCCAGTGCTCCTCGAATGTTTCACCGTGAGTTAATGCCATGTTACACGAGGCAATTTTTCTTGCAACTCGCAACGCAACGATGACGAATAAAAAACCTTTCAAGTTGCAGAGGGGGTGTTACTCGCAAGCAACTTGTCTCGCAAGGTTGCGAAAAGTAGAGGGTCGTTCTACTTTTCTTGCAACCCGCAACGCAACAATTGCAGTTGCAATGTGAGGTGTTACACGTGAATTTTTTCTCGCAACTTGCAACGCAACGTTTGTTACGCTTGCAAGAAAAATTGCCTCGTGTAACATGGCCTTTAGTTTCCAGTGGATCCCTGCGAACATCGATATCTCTCAGCTGAAATGATGTGATCCAATCTTTCGACGACCTGAATTCTGAGTTCATTTGGAAGATTTCTTCAAGCAAAATGATTTTCAAGATATATCCTTGCACTTGTTATCATAGAGATCAAGACAAAATTTAGTTAAAATACAGTAACTGCGGTAATAACCATTTCCCATTCTCAAATTAATATATTTTGATTCCGTTTTATAACGGCTTCGTAGCTTAATGCTCTGTTTCAAAGATAAGAAAACGCAGATTCATGTAGACGAAGGATTTTATGGTGCGGATGAGATAAATATCGTGGAAAAACTCAACTTTCAGCCAGTTCATTGCTATCGACGCTAGGGTCACGAAAGCCACTTCGCAATTTTTCGTTTCTACAGTCAACAAGGTAAATATTTTTTCTCTCAGATCTTGTTATTACAAAGAGGAATTTCTAAGCTTAATAGCTCATTTAAAAGCTAAAAGGACATAGATTACTCAGACCCGAATGACTTGGCAACTTTTGGAGGCTGTAGTGAGATAAATCCCGCAAAACTGTTTTCGTGTTTCACTTTCGTCAATCGCTGGTAAAAACATTCGCTGGCGATAAAACAATTTAGGGTACGACATAACAAGTTCCAAATTTTGCTGAGTTCTTAATGGATAAATTTTTTTTGAGCAATTTATCATTTGACTACTGAGTGAACATATATTTTTCGAAGTGGTATGTGTTGGAGGACATGATGAGATAGATACTGAGAATGCCGTAAAAATATTGCTATGTTTTATATCGCTGGTTAATGCATTTGCACCCGGAAATAACCAATTTTTAAATTTGCACCGCAACACTATTTTGCTTTCTGATAATGAATTTCATAGTCAATATCTAATTTTTAAGCAAAAAGGATGGAGTATTGTTATAAAAGAGATGCGGTAACCACCAATTATGAAACCACACCCTAAAACAATTGTACATCAGATCGTTTACTCTTACAAATTCTCTGAACGCATCATCATCAAACATACCTTTCTTCAAAGGCTAAAACAAACCTGAATTTGGCGATGTTTCGAATAAAGAAAACACCTCCTTTCTTTTAATTTATCAGTAGCTAAAAGGCGGCGGTTTCGCGACATCCCACCCACGTAGAAAAAAGAAACCCTCTGGCACCTAGACTAAAAAGCACCCGCGTATCAAGCAACAAACAAGCCTGCGAATGCAGTCTACTCTCATCGCCCCTGGCCGCGATGGGGCCTTTTAGCTTCTAAGCGGCATGAGACCCTAGCAACGAGTACGAAAGTGTTAGACTTCGAACTAGGTACGTTTTCTTTCCAACACACTAACTCTTAGCAGCGTAATCCCTCTTCCAAAGGCTTGTGGTCAAGTGCTCCGAAGTTGTCCCGCCTTTAATATCAGATTTCCATACGTTTTCCTTGGATTCGTGAAGTTTTCTCAGCAACTTTCGCCATCGATGTTGGCTGAACATTTACTGAGTCCGCCTCGTGTTAAGTGCTCATATTCCTCGTATTACTGAGATATTTTTTCAAAGTGCTGGGTATCTCTGCTCTAATTGTTGAAAATTGCCAAATGAGTGAAGACATCAGAACACAAAACAGTAGGGTGTGTCATCCAGAAGGCTCGATGGTGTTTTCAATTGCAAGGTCACAGTCACAGTCTTTTTAAGGTGATACTCTAGACGAACATTCAGGAAAAAACTCCCTGATTGTTTATTACCGAGTACTATTTTGAGATACGAAATAAAAAGAAGAGGTCACCGAGCAAGTCTGCGAAAAACACGATCCTCTCAAGGTAGCCTACAACCTGAGACTGCTGGCAATATAAAAGTGTGCTTGGTCCGTTCTTATAATCTGTAGAGGACAGAAATTACACAGATAAAGCAGAACATAATATATACGCTGCATCAAGCATAACGAAAAATTAAAAATTCTTCTTTTCGATTCAGCAGAGACTAACAAACATCGAGCAGTATTGATCCAAAGTTGCTTGGTGCGAGTACCTGAGGTCTTGGTTGCATGTCTTAGGGTTAAAGCGATAACTCATTTTTCTGTCGGAGAAATTTTACGAACATGATTATAAAGGTAAAATAGTGGAATAAAAAAGATAAAAAATCTGGGATAGTTCGGTTGAATATAGCCATTTTTCCGCCAACTGACAGAGCTCAAAGTCAAGGAAAATCCGCCGTGATTTCTATGTGCTCAAGCAAATGACGCCTTAAATTGTGTGCACTACGGATGAGCATGGAACCTTCTTAAGTAATTTCATTCTGGACGTTTAACTACAGATACTTAGAGACAATGGTTGAGCTATGCCTTCAGGGAAATTATCATATTCTTGAGACGTTGTCTTCATTTTCTTATTATTTTTTTATTTTTTTCAAATCCTTTGTCCGATTGTGATGTACCAACAATTGATAAGTGTGAGCAGATATGCCTGCCGTTGCCTTCGAGCACTTCTCGCTAATTCATGCATTAAAAGTCTCGCCCACATCAACAGGAACCGAAAAAGCTTTTAAAATCTAGAATGGAGATCAAATCATATAGCAGTTAAAAAGTAAAATGCAAAGGTTCAACCACGTTCCCAGGGCTTTCCCCTCACTTTGGGGTGGGGCGAGAACTTTTTCCGCCCCGCCCCCAAGTGAGGGGAAAGCCCTGGGAACGATTTTGGCAAAGATTAGGTCAGTTCAGCGGTCATGTAAGACTACTGTCCGCCCAGGAAAAAATGAACGAAGAAGATTGATGGTTAGCGTTCGGTTTGTTCACGTTGTGGAGAAGTGCGGCTCGCCTCTGAGTTCCACAGTTTCTTATTGCTGTTACTCTACCACAAAACAAACGACTACTTTTCCATACGCAATGAAGTAGTTTCATCGATGTCAGCTGATTGAAAGGAAAGATGCAGAGAGGATGTTTCTATCAACGGTCCCAAGATCACATTAATTATTATTATTATTATTATTATTATTATTATTATTATTATTATTATTATTGACGAGTGCATGAGCGCACGCGCAGTTTCCTGCACGTTTATCCACTAAGCGAGTGATGGCGAACCACTTGTACCCACAGACGCCACATGGTTACTGAAACCAGCGGTCAAACTGGCTGGTTCCTCTATGTTCAGTAGTTGAGGGGACAATGTCTGGGGCCCGTGTCTCGAAGCTTCCGGTCATTACCGGGCTCGTTAAGCTGTTTTGTTTTCCACTCTACATGGGAGTTTCAAAAGTTTTGTAAATTATACAGTAATGTTATCAGCTAAAGAAACAAAATGGACTTCATTAGAGGTCAGAACACACCCTAGCTTTCTTGAGATTTTGATTTCAGAATATGGTTTCGAGCCCGTTAACTGAAGGGACTTTCGACTGAGAAAAGGGCCCCTGGTGTGCGTTACCCACTTAGCCCTAAAAAGTGGCATCCAATTTTTTTTTTTTTTTGATAGTTTTTTAATACTGTATGCGACCAGTCCAAGCGTGCTGGTGTTTTGCTAGTCAAACAAAATTTTGAATTATGTCCTCGTGTACTAAGGCTTTATTTCTTGCAGGAGCGAGGACTTTCCGAGACCTGAGCAGCCACTGACAGAAGTCTATTCCTTCACTTTGGGAACAGAAATGAACTCAGAAAACCATTCAAAGGCAGAAAATGATTCAGCTTGTGGCTGGATCAAATTTCATCGGACGAGTTGGTAGCGGTTGTATCTCTTTATGCGTTGTTGTTGTTGGCCATAGTAATTGGAAATGGTCTCGTCTTACTCGCATTTTTAGTAAACGAAAGACTTCGTACAGCCACCAACAAACTTATAATGGGTTTGGCTGTGAGTGATATTCTGGTTGGCCTTGTCTCAATTCCATGTTGGCTGTATATCACCATATCATTGCAAGATAAAACACCCGTCAGCACCACTTCGTATCAGTTTTACATCACGTTCGATATTTTCATCGGCAGTGCCTCTATCCTCCAGCTCACCGCTCTTAGCATTGAGAGATGTCACGCAATCGTGCGACCGTTACGTCACAGAACGCTGTCTATTAAGTTGTACTATGTCATGGTTCTACTCCCCTGGCTTTACGCGGCCGCCGTAGCGAGCTTACAACCAGTGCAGTTCAAACGCTGGACAGAGATTTACACCCTTCTCATGACAACTACTTGCTTTTTCATCCCTTTTGTCATAATTTTCATTGCTTATTTATTAATTTACCGCTTCGCACGCTGCCAACCCATAGCCAAGCAGAGATCTGAGAGAAAAGCATACAAGAAGGACTTACGTCTTGCCGTTACGCTTGCTGTTATCACGAGCCTCTTTGTCGCTGCTTGGTTTCCATTGTTTGTCGTATCGATGATCGGCACTTACTATCCCCAGTACCTCCCACCCTCCGAGTGGATAGCCCGAGTTCTTCAACTCGTCAAGTTCTGTCACTATAGCAACAGTGCGCTCAACCCGTTTGTATACTCATGCCGGAACAATGAGATGATCCGAACTATCCGCCATATTGGTCATCGACTGCTTTGTAGTAAAACGCGTCCGCCACTATCTTTTAGCCGCTCGTCCTCCTACAGACTCAGTTCCAGAAGAAGTTCCTTTTCGAAATCTTCTGAAAAGAAGCTAATGACGTCCAGCAGTCAAGGGAGAATTTCCCGTAAAAGCTCTTCCGTCAGATCCGTTTCCGTTAGAACTACTTCCGGAAGTAAAAGAAGTATCGGATCTCTCAAAGAGGGAACAAATGTCAGTGGAAACCAAGGGAACCAGAAGAAGGCAGTGGTCTCCATATTGTCCGCTGTTTAGCTCTAGGAAAGTTCTTGGAGTTGTTGAAGCTTCGTAACCAGATCTCTCTTTCTTTATCAAAAATTGCCACAACTCCATGCGCGCAAGTTTTTCAAAAGAGGGGGACCTGGAAACACCCTCTAAAACACTGCTTTCCTGAGCAAACTTGGGGCACTTTGTTCCGGTGGTAAATCATATGAAACAGACTCTTCCACTGGAAACTTTTCGAAAAAAGGAATACATTCTGAGCTATTCCTCTTTTCTCGTTTTTACCGGGATGATCGAAAAATCCTGTCTGAGGTATTCCTTTTTTCTCGTATTTACCGAAATGATCGAAAAATCTTGTAACACCTGCGTCCCACTAGTTCCATGCTTCTTGATGAATTAACGCGCCGTTTGGTGCTGTTTTGGTTTGTTTTGGTTAATATTCAGTCTCTTAAAGAGTGACTCAGTGCAAAAGGAACACGCTCGTCCCGTTCCGTTTTTATTGAGGAACATTTATCCTTTTCCTTTTAACAGAAATTTCTCCCCGGTTTTCCATTCAAATGGAAAGCGCCCTTGGTTTCATATGACCGTGAGCCGCCCATGAACAGCTCTGCCGAAAGGTAAGAGGACCTAAAAGTGGCCATAATCTCACCGTACTGTTCTTCAAGTTGCCATTGAACACGTTTAAGCGTTAATCACAACCTGAAGCCCAGGGAATTCGTCTAAATGTCGCAGAGAGTTTTGTAAAGAATGTTAGAAGCTCCTGCTTGTATAAGTATGGTGGAGAAGTTTTTAAAAGAACGTTAGAAAGCTACTTGTATCTTAATCTTAGATAAGGTGCTGGTGTTGCTAAAGGGAACCTCCACTCTTACAACAAATTGACGCTAAATTGTAGACAATAATTACTAGATTTCAAATTTTGTTATAAAATGTGGATATAACATTTAAGTTAAAAAAATGGACATCATCATCGCCTATTTTCGCTTTCAAATTTCCCGGGCGCGGCCATTTTGGATTTGATGACGTGTAATGGTTGCCCTTTTGTTTAACACAAAAGATTTTCTGCTTCATTTGCTTCCTGACAATAGCTGCAGCCATTACACGTCATCAAATCCAAAATGGCCGCGCCCGGGAAATTTGAAAGCGAAAATAGGCGATAATGATATAGACCTTTTTGTGCACTTAAATGTTATATCCACGTTTCAAAACAAAATTTGGAAGCTACTAATGATTTCCAACAATTTAGTGTGAATGTTTTGTAAGAGTGGAGGTTCCCTTTAAATTAAACTTTTTAGAGTGTAGCGTTTATGGCTTGCTCGGCGGAGTCAACAACGATCGAGCATCGTGAGTGAAAGACTTAAAAGCTAGTTAGGTTAAACTCAATACTAAAAGGCGTCTAAATTTGCCGCTTGCGACTGATAAGACGAAGTGGCAAAAATATTTCATATTATTACAGGGGGCTTCATGGAAATTATCCTATGGGGCGTGCATGAATGCCTTTTTAGATGTTCCGAACTAGTTTAAAATGCTAGAAACTATAAGACGAAGGGATATCCTCTTTTAAGGCCTGTTTAAATAGGCGTTTTAGATGCGAATATTACGACGATTTTGTGCGTCATGTGCGTTTATTTTAAATCAAACAAATAATGGCTTAACTTGCAGTGATATCGTCCTTATTGCCAGGTCCCTACAAAGATAAATGGTTTTGACATCTTGAACAGGTTTCAAGATTTGTACTACACTGATAAATTCAAACATTTGAAACAACTGTAAAGCAATGGCTTTTTGATATTTTTGCGACTGAACATTAAAAGACTCAATAGTGAACCAAACGTTTGAGTCGCAATACACCGCTGTGCGGTGTTCTCTGTACCTGATGATTGAGCTTCGAATTTCCTCTAGAAGCACCCTTATAGCAACTGGCTGTAGCGATGCCCAGTAATTTTCGACGCTTTCCTCACTGCCTGGCGCTGTATTGCTTATTGAATATAGTCCTGCAATGTCTTTTTTGAGAAATTTGAGGCAAAACTGAGATCACGCCTGACTAACCTGCGATCAGGATCTATTTTCGCGGGATACCACGTGACATACGTGGTCGATGAATACAAGTGCAGTTGAGAACTTTTGAATTAAAATAAACGTAATAAACAAATTTTGCCAGAGTGAGGATGCCTAGCCTCAAAAACGTGTATTTGTTTTCACATGTTCAAATTCAGGGCAAGTTGATATCACATTGTTGCCACCACCATATACTCCATATGACAAGTCGCATGAAGTGTTTCATACAATTTCCCATCGAGGTCGAAAGCTATTTGTGATGTTGTATAGCTTGTCCAACTTCCAGGTTTACTGCATGACTGGCCACTCTAAGAATGTTGACGGAATACCATCGATTTGTATTCAGAATGACATGAACTCAATCATTTAATTGACATGGATTTTATTCATTTTATTGGTTCGCCTCATGTGAAGATCGGTGTTTGTCTCAGAATCGGTTTCCTTAGTGCCGGCCGCCATTTTTGGCAGTGTACCAACCGTGAAAATTGCTTCCAGTCGATTCCTAAAATAATCACTGACACTTAGTTGGGTTAAAGGCCGAACTTCACATAAACCAACTAGTTGAATTAAGTTGGTCTTCAGCACAGCGCCTGTCTCTGTGTTGGGTCACTCTGGATGGGTTTCAAAATATAAACTACGGAGGAATGATATTGTATGAGCCATGGGAAAGCAAGATACAGTTAAAAAAACTCAGTATCAGAAAACCAATTAATTAAAAAGTAGTTATAAATAAAAAATAAATTACAGGAAAAAATCGATGACGTTTGCAACTTGATTCAGTTATCTGCCCGCATTCTCAACACCAGAGCTCTTCTCCTTTGCGCATGTCTGACAGTGCCGTCAGTGCGCGAAGTGCCGTCGAATGAATACTCCAAAATAAGGTGAGACGTTTCGTGATAAATATACAATATAACACATCTCAAAATTATCGTGGTACATTTGGGGTGCTTACCATTTTGTCACAAAAATCCGGAAATTTCAGTTTGAAGTCAAATGGTAAGGTAATTTTCCGGAAAATCTTTTCGGAAATTGCGGACAACCTCCAGAGGTAGTCCTCTTTTTCCGTTCGGGACGGAATTTCGGAAAATTGCTGACCATTTGAGCGAATGGTTCCCTTTCCAGGTCCTTTTGCGCCAGAACGAGTGAGTGCGCATGACGCAACGCCTTGCAGTGAATGGTAAGAGCCAATCTCATCCGGTTGGTCGGTAAATTCGGGAAATCCCTTACCATTATTCAACGGTCATTCCATCCAGATTTTTCTGACAAATGGTAAGCACCCTTGGTGACGTTATATGGCAATAACCAACAACCTCAGTGCTATCCCGAAACAACACTCTGTTTAAAGGCAGAGAAGAACTGCTGGGTTAGACACTGATGTCTAGTGATTAGGCCTAAGCGCTGACTCGAAATGGTTAGGTTTCATATACCGTAAAAGCTATATTAAGCCCCCGAGGGCTTATTTAATTTCAGGTCTCATTAACGGGGGGGGGGGGGGGCGGTATTTGAGAGGGGGGCTTTTCTTAAACACCCTGTTTTCGTTATAAAACAGTTTTTGTACAAAACTCAAACAACTGCAGTGAAATTTTATTATCTAACAAAGAGCAGCAAACAGTATTACGTGTTTGAGTGTATATTTGTTTAAAAACAAACCAATTGGGCCACATGAAGTTGATTTCGCAAGAGGGAATAGGAGGGACTCATTACAAAATCTCATGTCCCAAAAGGGGGAGGGGGTTTCTGTCCTCGTGTACCGGTTAACAAGAGCCGATACAAAAGACCAAACAATACACAACAGCTAACCAATGACTCCTAAACAAAGAAAGAACATTGGATATTCCCTTGTGTACCAGCACACCAGGACATAACCAAGAGGGGGCTTATTACAAAAACCGATTTCCAAACGGGGGCCTTATTGGAAAGATGGGGGGTTAATAGACAAGGGGGGCTTAATAGAGCTTTTACGGTATTGTTATTGTGACACCATATAGATTTGTTAAAACTTGCCTCTATCGTCAACTACCAATCATTGGTGTAGTGGATAATAAACTTTATTTTTTTAAACACAATGGCAATAGAATTAATGTGTTTTTACAAATATAATAAAAATGCATATACAATAAGATAATAAAATCTAAAAATTACTATAGTCTTAGTGCTCTTGGGATAAAAGATTGCTGGTGTCTCACTGTACGTGATAAGGGAACTTGATTACATTTTTTGCGTCTAAGATTATAGCAATGATGAATGAATGAATGAAATCTTTATTTAAAGCACGGTAAAAATATCAGTATAACAATAGAAAACAAAAGAAGTTCATCTTAAGTAAAATTTCCTATTTACTGGTTTACATATTTGCCGTGTAGGAGTCCGATACAGAGAGCCATTTGTCAATCTTCTTTTGAAGTTACTTAGAGATGTTGTAGTGCGGATATCCTCAGGAAGATCGTTCCAAAGAGAAGCTCCGCTATAGCTGAAACTACGCTTCAGATAGTCAGTTCTCGGTTTCGGCAAGTACAATTTTTGACTTGCGTCACGAAGATCAAAAGGCAAAGCTCTCGGAGTGAACAAGTTACAAAGATAATTTGGGGCGAGCTTATTAACGCATTTGTACATTAAATTTGCCTTTTGCTTCGTCCTTCTGACGGATAAGTTATCCCAGCTGAGAGAGTTGAGAAGATAGCTAGAGTTCGTATTGTAACTTGATTTAGTAATTACTCTGGCAGCGCGATTTTGTAGTTTTTGTAGTTTCTCACTCAGCTGTTGAGACAAGCCATCCCAAACAACACTGCAGTAATCAAAATGTGGTTCGATAAGACCTTTGTATATTCTAATAGCAGTGTGCATTGAAATAAAAGGTCTGACTCGCTTAAGTGCACCGATACTGGAAGCGACTTTTTTTGAAATTGCGTGTATGTGCTCCTTCCAGGATAGGTTTTCATCTATGTTCAGTCCGAGAGCTTTGCTATGACCTGTTTGGTTTATTTTGACGCCCTCTACATTAATATTTATTGTCTTGTCATTTAAAGACTGCAGTTTTTGACGTGAGCTAATGACCATAAACTCAGTTTTTGCCACATTGAGGCTTAACTTGTTAGCTCTGAGCCAGAGATTAATGCTTTTCAGTTCAGTATTGATTTGGGTCTCAAGACCAGGCATGTCAGATGCAGCAAAGGTAACATTGGTGTCATCAGCGTACATTCTAGGGGAGCCAAGGCTCAAGCAATTTGGCAAGTCATTTATATAGATCAAAAAGAGTAGAGGACCAATTATTGATCCTTAGGGAACTCCACAGTTTAAAGGGGTTGCACTGGAGAGGTGATTGTTTACGTTGCATCGTTGTAAACGATTTGTTAGGTAAGACTTGAACCATTTCAGTGCATCTTGATCCACCCCATATTTAGCAAGTTTTTGCAAGATGATTTCGTGATCTATAGTGTCAAAGGCTTTCTTTAAATCAATGAAAATTACACCATTGAGTGAAACCTTTGTCAACATTGACACACCAGTTATTGCTTGTCTCCAACAAGGCAGTGAGCGTACTGTGTAGAGAACGAAAGCCAGACTGGCAACTGGTTAATAAATTATTTACATTTAGATAATTATATAGTTGGTCATAGATAATTTTTTCAAAGATTTTGGCCACAGCAGGTATAACGGATATAGGCCGATAGTTGTTTAAGTTAGTCTTGGATCCAGTCTTAAAGATAGGTGTTACTTTAGCCAGCTTCCAGTCTGAAGGGTAGATACCAGTCAGTAGTGATTGATTAAAAATACACGTTAAAGAAGGCGCAACGACATCAGCTGCTATTTTTAATAGTTTGCATGTAATATTGTCAAGACCAGTGGTCTTCCCTCCATCAATACCTTTCACTAAATTGACGACTTCTTGGACATTGATCCTTTCGAAAGAAAATACCCTGTCAGAGGGTTTCACATAGTGTAGCGGATCAATGTCTACAGTAGGAATTTCACGGGCTAGAATCTGACCAATGCTAGTAAAATGGTTGTTAAACGCCTCTGCTATGTCTTCAGGCGAAGTAAAGACTTGGTGCCCTGACTGTTGATCTGAGAGACTTTAGAAGATTTGCATTGGCGAGATTGGAGTTCATTGATTAACCGCCATGTTTTACGTGGATCACATTTACTTGCGTCCAGTTTCTCCGAGAAGTATTTACGTTTGGCTTTCTTAATTGAGTTATTTACCTTATTTCTTGCGTCTTTGAATTCTTTCCAAACCAGGGGATCATTTGTAAATGTAGCTTTCTTTTTTAAAAAATCTCTTTTGTAAATTTCGCGTAACAACTCATTTGTAATCCATGGAGATCTATTGTTTCTAATTCTTTTTGTTTTCAACGGTGCGTGCTTATCAATAACACTCATCAGAAGGTGTTTCCAAGAGTTCCACATTTCATTTGGGTTATTGAGCATGGAGACGCGGTTCCATTCATTCATACGAAGATCGCGTAAAAATTCATCTTCGTTAAAATTCTTGAGCTGTCGCACTTCAGCTGTTTTATGAACAAAAGAGCGGAGATGTGAAATTTTGCGTGCCAGGAAAATGGCACAGTGGTCGCTGATGCCAATGTCAAGAACACCTGAATTAGATATTTTATCTGGAGAATTGGTTAAGCATAAATCGATGAGGGTACGCGAGTATTGCGTTACTCGAGTAGGTTCAGTGATCAGTTGAGTCAGACCATAAATATCCGTAATATTCAAGAGGTGGGAAGAGTTAATATTGACACTGTCCGGTAATAAATCACAATTTAGGTCACCCAACAGATGTAGTTCCAAATTTTCGGCATCAATTTTATCAATAACCCTCTCAAAGACCGTGAAAAGGTCAGGAGATGACTGTGGCGGTCTGTACCAAGTAGACACAAGGAACGGCTTTGATCGAGGTCTCGAGATCTCAATAGTAAGGCATTCAATATCACTCGGACTGAGGTCAGCACGAATTTGAAAATTGATATTACTTCGAACGTAAATACAGCCACCACCACCATGTCTACCATTAATTTCACGGTCTTTGCGAACTACGTCATAACCAGGTAAATGTACTTCGTTGTCTTTGATGGTTGAGTCGAGTTTCGTTTCGTTTATAGCTAAAATATCAATTCCTTGGACTGACTTATGAAGATACGTAGATCATCGATGTGAGATACTAAACTATTTATGTTTAAACATGTCATAACCAAACCACGTCCAAAAACTGACTTACCGTAGGTGTTTTCAGTGTTTTGTGAAGATTGTCCGAAATCCAAGGAATCTGTAGATTTCGGAGGATCAGGAATCTGATCGGGCTCCCAAACGGCAAAGACCTAATCTATATGTTACAAAAATTCTGTGTTAGAAGGGCAGATCCTGACTTAGACAGGTGTAACCCGCCCCGATTTAAATGAGTTTGATTAATGTTGTTATGTTCGATAAAATTCCAGTGATTCTGTCGGCAGAACTTCTTGAGGGTTTGTTCACGCTTGAGACTTTCCCGTCTTTATCATCTGCTCTGGCGATCAATCCCGATATTGCCAAATTGGTTTCTGGTGCGTCACCTTCAATTTGAAGAGCCAAGTTGACAATGCCTTCGGCTGTAAGTCTAGGTTCCTGGGTATTTAGGTCATTTGTTCCAATATGAAGGATAACATTGTCAGGTTTCTTTCTTAGAAGAGGTTTAACAAAGTCTTCCATATCCTCAATGGTTGCCCCAGGAAAAGACTTAACGACCACCTTGTTGCTTCTAGAAATGCTCTAGCCACGAATGTGTTGGATGATCGAGTCACCTGCAATAACGGTTACTGGTTTTCTTGCATGCTCGTTGTTGTTATTAGCACCAGAATGTGAATCTTCTGAGTTTGGTGACGACTTGGCGCTCCTCGAGCCTCTTCTGTTATGCCGCGTATTTTGTTGAATTGACCAACCGCCTTGTTCAGCGTCGGGGTCAGTAGAGACAGGTTGTGATGGAAGATCTTTCTCCTTGTGAGCATTTATTTCTTTCGTCATGATTTGAAGAGCGGTTCTGTAAGAATCTCTCTCCTCGGAGATATTTTTAAGCACGTTGTTTTGCTCTCTGAGCTGGTCTTTCAACATGCAAATTTCGTTCTGTATATCTTGATTCTTTTGTTGTAGGGTGTGAAATTTCTTGATTACCATTTCTTTCCTTCTCGTTTTCTTTGGGCTGATGAGGTTCAACAAGTTTTCCACGGATGGTTTTGATTTCAGACCAGATATTCCTTATTTCTTCAGTAAAAACAGAGAGAGACACAGTTTCGTGGGGAAAATGCTCCGTGTCCAGGTTGACGCCGAACGTCAAGTTGGCTTCTTGTGAACTGGCGTTATGCTGGGGAGGGCGAAGAATCACATTTTCGTTGTTGCTTTCAGCGCCCAGTAATTTAGTTAAGAAACCTTTAAAATTAGCCGCTTGTGGACCTTGAACTTGCAATGTTCCTGTCGAGTAAAACCAGTTGAGGATAACTTGTTCCGTCTTGATAGTCTTCTTAGTTTCATTCTCGGACACCTTCATTGATTCGCGATTCAAGCCAAGTTGTTCTTCAGCGAATTGAAGGAGTTGTTCAAATGATCCTAACCACGAGAACTTGGATTTGTTGGCTTTTAAATGACCTATAAGATTGTAGTCCTTATCCAGCGTGGATAAAGAGGATGGGGAGTCATTTCCATGCCCAGAAATGTCTAAACTCTCTTGACTATCTGTGGCACCGCCGTACGCCGCCATTGCTGCACAAGGAGGCTCAGGCTCAGGTTTTAAAACGTCATTACGTTATCAGATTGTTTAAATAAGTGTTTAAAAGTATCGCTCCTCAACATCCGTTCCAGCTCATTTTTGGTAAGGTTGCTTCTTCTACTTGCTAGTTTTTCGAGGGCATCTTTTGGAAGGCCAAGGATCTTTAAACAACGGTCCTGTACTCTTTGAAGCTCCAGGAAAAGATAGTCAGGAATAACTCCCCAGATAGGACACGCATACTCAAGCAAGGGTCTAATTTTTGTTGTGTAGGTCGTGAGGCCAACTTCATCAGGAAGGTGGGCTTTCTTACATGCCCTAATATGATAGATACGCTTGTTAGCTTTCTTGAGTACACTTGAGATGTGTGAATTCCATTTGAGGTTGTCCTGGATTACAACACCTAGCAGTTTAAATTCTGTTTCTCTGTCAATCACCGTATCGTTAATGCATAAGTGGGGAGGGTTATCGCTATATGGATATCGTTGTGACGCCTATAACCCGGGTTCGACCCTTTGTATGCTCTTTTCAAAGATTTTTTTAAACTTTTTTTAAACTTGACCATGGTTTGATGCTACTCTGGTTTGAAGATTGATCATTACAATTCACGACCCAACGTTTCGACACTCCTGTCTAGTGTCTTCATCAGGGGTGATCTAATATTCCAAAAGGGATCCTTTTATACGCTGACTAATTAACGACATTTATTTTTGATGAGCTGTAAATAGGTGTCAGGTAAAAGGCCGCCATGTGCCAAGGGCGGAGTTGATGTGCCGTGGGCGGAGTTGATGTGCCAAGCTTCCAAACAAAGCCGTGGATGGTACCGCCGTTTAGTGGTGATAACTTTGGAATTATCCCACTCAACTGTATGGTTGGCTTGGCAAGCATGTTCCGACAAAGCGGAGTTTCCTTTTTACAAAGAAAAACTGCTTTTTGATGCTCTTTTAAACGTGTACCAAACTGACGTTTGGTCTCTCCAATGTACTCATGATCACCGGTCATTGCATGGAATAGAGTAAACAGCGTCAGTTCATTGTTCCTTCAACACAGGATCCTTAGGTCTAGCAAAAATATGACCTAGCGTCTGAAAAGGTTTTTGGGCAACTTAAACGTTGTGTTTTCACAAAAACTCTCTTGATGGGATCTGTAAAACCCCGGATGTATGGGATGACGGCAAAACCTGTAGCCAAATCCTCGTCCACAGAGGAGTTAAGAGAAGGAGTTGCTAAGGAGTAACTGGTTTTAAATAGTTACGGAGAAAAGAGCTTGGGTAGCCATTGACCTTTAAGAAAAAACATACTGCCGCTCCTTGGCCTTAGAATCACAGGAAGATGGCAAACAATCAGCCCTCGTGAGCAATGTTCTAGTTATGGATTTTTTGTTGAATTTCTTTTTTAGTGAACACTTACCAAGATCGTTTGGCGAGCAGTTAATTCATTCACCACGGGAGCCGCTTCCTTCACATCAAGATTGCGCTTGGGGTTTACCGCTGTTTACTAAACATACGGTCGATATGCCTTTATTCAAGGTTTGAAGTGCCAACAAAAGACATCGAAAAGGAGTTTTAAAGGGGTTTTGGTGAACAATTTTTCGGATTTGGTTTGCAAAGGTACGCGATTTTAGATTAAAATATTTAGTGAACGGGGAGCGTGACAAAATGCTTCATGCAACGAGAGATCTGCTATAGATTTATACTTGATTTGACTCCTTTTGAGGCCCTAACGATTGGGCATTTGATCGTCTAAACTGGAAACACAGGAGGGTATTTCACCGAAATTTTTCAAAAAAGTCAAATGCCTGGGGCTTAGCCCCCACCCCCTGGGGAGGGGGGTGGTGATGGGCGCTTTTGGAATTGACTATTACATTACTGCCTATATTACTCAGTTGGGGAATTCTGGAGACCAACAGAGAAAAAGCGCTAAATTGCCTGCATAACTCCCCTCGTTTCTTCTCATGGTATTAAACAAGGAATTGCGTCAGATACTAAATTACGTTTTGTAATTTCTCTACACAGTGCCTAACAAACATGGCAGCTGCCGAAGTGGAGGAGATTTGCAAAGACACCAACTGTTCTCAATCACAATACTTAACCAGACAATTCATGAGAAAAAACTCATTTAACAAATTATTGGTTCATGCGTCAGCATGCGTTTATCAAGATATGAAGCACGCGGGAAGTTTGGAGAGCAAGAAAGATGTGTACATGTAAGAATTGCTTGAGAGGTAGCTTCAAGTGCTTCATATCTCAATGAAGGTACAGCTGAGGCATGAACTAATAGGCCATTTCCAAATTACTTTTGGCCTCTTTTTCAAAGTGATGCCTGGTGCTCAACAATTCATATGAAAATTTGTTTAATTGGCCGTATTTATACTAGAGACGACCTTAGCGGGTAGACGACCTTAGCGCACCAAAGCGGCTAAGGTCGTCCAGTATAAATTCGAGAAAAAGGGGAGACGACCTTGCCGTCCGACGACTTAGCCATCTGAAATTAAGGGCATCTGATCGATGACCTTAACGCGTAAGGTCGTCTACCCGCTAAGGTCATCTCTAGTATAAATACGGCCATTTGCATGTGAATAAAAAGACGAGCACCAGGACTTGCTTTTAAAAAAAGGCCAAAGGTATTTCGGAAATGGCCTATTGTTTTATAACATTTTCAACACCCTAGTTTAACCTGGATGTCATCAGCATGCACAATGAGAATATGAAGCACACTCACGCAATTGAATTTGAGATTACACAAATTTACTAGCTATGTTATAAAAATATATGAATCATTTATTGGTACCTATCTTAAGTCAGATGTTTTGCACCATTGTCGATAAAAGTACTAAACCAAACGTCAAATTTCCCTAAAATCTCAACTTTATATTATCTTAAATTTTTACAGGATTAATTACCAAGGGAGCTCTTATGAAATGCATTTAGTCTTGGTGAAGAATTTGGAGCGTACTCCAAGCACAAAGCCAGACAATCTCTGTAGTTACCAATATTACGACACACAATCTTGTAGAACCTCTGTGTTTTGTTCCTTCTTTCTTCCTATATTTTAAACCACCATTATCTCTCCTTTTTCCAGTGACTTTTGTTGTATCTGTATAAAATTTTCTAAACTTTTGAGATCCTCACATCTTTGAAAGACCATCTAATATACCGAGTTATTGTTCCCAACATGGCATTAAGAATTTGGAATGACAATTTGAAATTTACCTGCAAAGCAAAGGGAAAGATGAAAGTTAGTTCCAGGGTTAATCTTATTATCTCCTCCTAGCTCATTAAATCTTTGTTCCATTCCCAGTTCATTTTATTTTTTTTTCCACCCCATTCCATTCCATCCCATTCTATTCCATCACTTAACAATACACAACACAGTGCAACATGACTTTACTGTGCACATCACAGTTCCTCATACAAATGTCCGCATATTTTTTTCTACTTAAAATTGAATTCAACAGGGTATTCAACAAGTACATCCATACTTAATAAACACTAGACTTTCTTAAGTCATTTTTGTTTTTTGTTTTGCAACTTCCTTGTTCACATCTCATGACTTTGTCACTAGGATATCACAACTTCCGCACTCATATATGTATAAATCTGCTATGCAGCAAGTCTATAAGTAAATGCAGATGGCAAAACCTGTAAAAAAATCCACCAGTTTTAAAGGGATGCAGACTCATGCAGTGACTGATGATGATATAAGTTGAAAGAGAAGTCAAAAGTGGCTGGTCTGAGGCTGAATCCATGAAGCCCTCTTGTGTTTCTTAACAACAGGCTTTCATGTTCAAGCAGACATGTCTTAAGACGATGGCATGAGTGTATCCTTTGGATCAAAGGACACTCCCACATAAATAACTACCAGTGCAAAAACCATCACATCTAATTTTCAGTTTGACTAGTACAAATGGCCATGTACATACATTTAGGCATGGATAACACATCTGCACTGACTGAACACGTAAGGCCAAAGTTTGACAGTGCTCCTCGAATGAGACCACTTGGAAAAGCCAAGAACTGCAACAAGAAAATAGAGTAAAAAACAACAAATGCATAAACTGCTACTGACAGATGGTCGACTCGTGCTAAGACGAGTACCATAGACAGGTCTTCTGTCACTTTCTTAAGCTTGCTGAAGTTACTGTTTCTGTAATTTTTGCAAGATCAAGAGAAGACTTTCTGACAGCCGGTAATTAAAGAAAGCAATTTGCTCAGATTTTAAGGGGTGTCTACCAGCATAAGTAGCCAGTTCTCCCAAAACAACGTACCCCATGAAAAAGACCATGAACTCAAAACCATTACAGTGTTTTTGTGTTTGGGTTGATGAAACCCTAAAGTATGACTTATCAAAGAAAAGGCACGAAGCAGTACTGTTCTCCACTGCTGGATAGTTGTTTTGACATAAATAAATAAATAAAAAAAGAAAGAAAGAAAGAAAGAAAGAAAGAAAGAAAGAAAGAAAGAAAGAAAGAAAGAAAGAAAGAAAGACAGAAAGAAAGAAAGAAAGAAAGAAAGAAAAGAAAGAAAGAAAGAAAGAAAGAAGTCAACGGACTTGAGCCCTTTTTGAATTTGTCATAGACATGCTTTGAGAAGTCATTTTAGCACAAAAGTTAAGGTTTGACATGCTGGAGTTATGTAGCAGGTTATTTTATTTTCATACAATCATGCTTATTTAAGTTCTTATGCCTGGCGTACCTTGGGAGCATCCTCAGTATACTGTTTACCATCTGACATCTGTGTTAACAACTGGAAGTTGTTGTCCTGGAGCACATAAGTACCCTAAAAAAATTCACATATGAAAACGCCAATAAGCTTTTAGCATTGGATAACATATAAGTCTTGGCTATGACAAAAAAAAGTTTTGAAAACAATACAGTTTGAGTTTGGTTCAAGGTTAGTAATCCGTTTATGAATGTTAAGGTTACTCAAAACTGTAAAGATAGCTGTAGACAAACAGCAATTCACAGATTAAACAACATTTAATTTTGCAAGTTTTTAACACATATTTCAACTTCAAATTGTTACAGATACTGTCATAACTTAAGACTACAGCTGAAAACGAAACAACATTTTATGAACCCAGAACTACATGTACAGTTCTCTGTACTTTATGTTTACTCAAACGTTGACCTGTACACACTTAAGACGGAAAGAATCAGTTATGAGAATGATGATGATGATGAGAATGACAATGGCGACAGCATTGATGGTGTTGATAGTACTCTTTGTGGGGCTTTATGTCTTCTAAAAAAATCAGTGCACACATCATGCACAGCACTGTAATACATGTTCTGAACATATACATCCACTTGCAATCTGACATTAGAACAGTACGTTGTCAATACACATGTACATCATTTACTTCAGATATGTTAATACCTGGTGATTGGTTCGTAAATTATCGATTTGCTTTTTATAAACAGAGGTCCAGAAGTCTTTACAGATGTATTTCATAATCTCCAACTCGTCCTTGAATCGTGGGGAATCTTTGGTGAACCTAGTGATCATTCAATCAAACAGCCAGTTTATTATTGTAAGATATTTCTCTATAGATGTTGTCCATGAGGGGCTGCTAATACACAACAAACTCTTCACCTTACCTTTCAACAAGCCTTTGTCCAACGCTGAACCCAAGACGCTCAAGATTTTGAATAACATCATGCTACAAGTGCCAAAGGGTCAATTTTCACTTCCATTAGTGAAAACTCGCACAAACTGGTAGCTACTTAACAGATCTAGATTTAAGCAAGAAAATTTTCAGATAGTAATGGTACTTACATCTATATTTTTCCCGGGTTTGTTAAGAAAGTAAGCCACAATTTCCATGTGAACAAAATCAAATAGAGATTCCACATCCGCCATCTTTGCATTCGCACGCGGATGTTTGCTCCAGTCCCCTTCGATCCATCCCCGGTTGGATGAATAGATGACTTTTATATCGTGAAATGCTTCAAGTTCGACCTTTATTTCGTGGGTTAAATAACCTCCAGTCATCTCACGAAAATGGCAAGCTTCTCGCAAGCAAGCCATAATATTAGAAAGTCAACAGCAGAAAAGCTGAAATTGTTCGAAAGCATCCGTGGTAAAGAAGTTGGTGACGCTCCCTTCTGGGATGCAGTTGTGATAACCGCGCTCGATGAAAGTCAAAAGGAAGCATATGAAATTCAACTGCAGGCCAAACTGGCGAGAGGAGAGCTGCCTTTGGGCGTGAAATATCATGTATTTTATGACCCACCTGGGCCCAAGATTGGTAATGGCGGATCTGTTCTCGTCACTATTGGAGATCTATTGAAGATTTACGACGAGGAAGAGCTAATAAAATCCAAGATAATCATGCTTCCTGCTGGCGGATACAGCCAGAGATTACCTAACGCCAGCGTACTGGGAAAAGCATTCTCTGCTCTTCCGATTGGTACGTTTAAAATTTAACTTTATAGTTTTCGTTTTACTTCCAGATAGTTCAGCATAATTGAACCTGTCACACAATGGGCATGTCAACAAAGGAAGACGTGGCATGAGCAAAGGCGATGACAAACCTGCAAGAGGACTCAATTATCTGCTGTGCAAAAACTTAGGGAAGTCGCCGATTGTAATAATAGCGTCTAATAGGGATATAGAATATTTGCAGGATTTTTATTCGTGAATTTGGGATATTTTGCAACACTCTCCCTCCACAACCCCTCTGGAATTTCCACTTGAAGTTTATAGCGTCCATTGAAAAATTTGCTAATGGCCTTCTGTCACGTGAAAGTTGTTTTTGGAAATGTTCAATGTCAAGTTAAGGTGCTGGGATGTAGCCTTCACCGAAGGCAACACTCCTGCTTTGGGAAAAAAAATCTGTCTTGCAAATTTGCAACACTGGATACCCAACTCAAAAGACTTTTTTACCCCAAATTGCGAGTGTTGCCTGCAGAGGAGGCCAAGGTGGATGTTGCTTTAAATACATTTTCTTTCCTTTTGTCAGGTGATCCTCCATATCAGATGTTAGAACTTCAGCTTGTTCTTTTCATGGACCTGCCTGCACGAATGAACCCTGGTATTTTTGTGGTTGCATCAGATTGTATTGAGCTGTTCAATAATGAAGGAGATTGGTCTCTTACCAAACCAGGCTTCACTGCATTAGCGCATCCGTCTCCTATTATTATTGGTACAACCCATGGTGTATTTAAGCTTGCGGATCATGAGGTATTTCCGAGTTGCTTTTCTAGGGAATCAGTCATACTTTAGTGCTGTTTACCATACACCTATCTGGTATTGTTACCTCTAAATGTTTTCATAGGGTACCTTTTTTCAAAAACTGTTTAGCTCATCAATATACGAAGACTGTGAAATATAAAGTGATTTTTCAGAAAGCAAATAACAGGTATCTTGTTGTGGCAATTTTCAGAACTTGGAGAAATTGTTAAAAATGACTTTTCATAAAATATTTCACTATAAAAAATTGAGATAAGATATTACTAAAAAAACATGATAAAAAGATAAAAAAGGTAAAAAGGTAATTTGACGATGTTTCGATGTTAACTTAACACCATTATCAAGTCAAAAAATGATAATTTTTGGGCGTATAAATACTAAACGAACAATAGTTGATTAAGAAGTGTAACAGAAATAAATATCTTAAACTAGACAAAAAGTTTAGTACGTATGGAGTCCATTTGCACGTTGAGATTAGGTTTGAGTTTCTTGATGAAAAGCTTCTCAAACACTAAACAATCAAACTTGCTTTGACATTTCTTAACGATCTTGAAAAGGTTTTCATTCAAAAGATTCCTGCCACCGTGCACTTCAGCGAGATGTTTGCCAATTACCGAATATTTGTGTTCAGCAACACGTTAGAAAAGGTGTCGGGTTGTGTAACTGACATAATCTGCATCGCACAGATCACATGAAAAATGATAACGCATTGCTGGTTAACAATAGACAGCTTGGCTTCCTTAGGCCTAAAGTCTTGCTCCAACTTTCTACTGACAAAAACTGGCTGCACAGTGGGGCCAATCTTATGACTAAGATCACGCAAATGCCTCCGAACAGCATTGGCAGAAACCTGGTCTTTGAAAGGAAGACTGATTCTAACTATGGCGGTATCTCTCTCGCTCATGTTCGCTGAAGGACCAGAAGGGTCTCGAAGAGAAAAATTGGAAATGACGGATTCAATAAGGCCCCTAGGGTAATCGAGATGACTGAAAATAGAGCTTAATTTGTCACATTCTGCATTAAAAGCCTCCGTCGTAGAAGACAATGCAATTAAGCGCGATGCAAAACTTGAGACTCAAGTCTACAGAAAGGCAACAAACACTGGTTTACTCTTGCATTTTAAGAGTCACACTGATAAAGGTTACAAAGACTCTCTGTTAAAAACAATGTTGCATCGCGGTTATGCGATATAGGCTTTTTGTCTAGTTTAAGATATTTATTTCTGTTACACTTCTTAATCAACTATTGTTCTTTTAGTATTTATACGCCCAAAAATTTTATCATTTTTTGACTTGATAATGACGTTAAATTAACGTCGTCGAATTACCTTTTTACCTTTTTTATCTTTTTATCAACTTCAAAGAAACAAGTGATATAAAACTGTCCATTGTTGTTTTCTTCACTAGAGTGATTGCCCAGTCATCCAAACAACATGTAAGAAGTTCCTTCACAAACCTTCAATAGAAGTTATGAGGAACCATGGCATCACTTTCCTTCACAATGGCGAGGAACATGTTTTTACTGATGGCACCTATTTTGTAGACTGGAAGACAGTCAAGAGTCTGTATGATTTTTCTCAGATTGAACTCAAACCAATTGATTGTGAAATTGATGCCTATGGAGACTTTCTTCAGGCTCTTGGGCCTGAAGCGTCACCTGATTACACCAAAAATGTTGCCAATGTGACAAAGGAGATGCCTTCGTTGGTTGAAAAGAGAAGAAAGATATTTGAGTTCTTAAAGGGAACACCACTGAATGTGCTGCTTCTCAATGAATCCAAGTTCTATCACATTGGTACCTTTAAGGAGTATATCTATCATTTCTGCAAAGATGCAACATTTAGGTGAGGCGACACTCCTTTCTCCTTTTATGGCACCATAGATTCTTTCAGACACAAACAAAGTGAATTTTTTGCTTTATCAAAGACAATATTTGATGGTCTTCCCACAATTTTCCATTTTTTTTTTATTTCCTAAAAAAGCCAATAGCAAAAGGTTGATAATTTGTTTCAATTGTCATTTTGAAACACACAATCAACGTGCAAGCAAGAGGGGACAAGTCTATCAAAGCATCAAAGATATTGTCCTATTTTGATATCAGGTTTCTTCACTTACTCCAACTTTTCCACTGTCACTGATCAATTTCCTTAATAATTATGTTTAATTCTTAGCAGTTAACAGGAATCCCTTTCATTTCACAAAGGTACATATAGTAGAACTTTGATTATCCGGACTCGTTGGGACTGAGCTGAACAGTCCGGATAATCGAGTCCGGATAATCGAAAATATGAATATTAATGAGCCAAAACTAAAACTGAATGATTGAACAAGTGGAGCGTGAAATTTCACAAAGGACACCTGAGCAAATCAGAGCTCAGTGAATGCACTGCCATAGTACTTTGCATGTGAGCTCAAAATTCGTACAGATTTGTGTTTAGAAGCGAAACAAATTCAGTTTGAACCAGAGTTTCATTACTTAATTTTAACGGAACACGTTTTGCTACGGATCTTAAATATGGCTAATTAACATTCATGAAAAAACTGAGACAGGCTAAGCAAGTCCGGATAATCGAAAAATCCAGATAATCGAGGTCTGGATAATCGAGGTTCGACTGTAGTACATCTCATAAATCTTGAAAGTGCTACTTATCATCTCAAATGGAATCTAGCTGTGCAAAATGTATTCAGACCTAAATATGAAACTATGAATACTCATTCAGTACTTGTTTCTTGTCCAAACTAGGTTTGAAAGCCATTTCCTCTCAGACGTCATGGTGAAAAGAGGTGGGTTCAGTGAGGAGAAAAGCAACACTGATCAAAGCTGTCTCATACACTGTCATCAGGCGCTGCCATCCACAATAGGCCAGCATACAGTGTTGGAATACTGTGACATCAACTCTGGATCCTCTGTCGGCAATAACTGCATTGTCAGCAATGTGCTAATTCCTGAAAGGATGTGCATTCCTGATGACACGTTTATGACCACTGCTTGTGTGTCGTCTGGTGATGTCACAGGGTTATTTGTGACAGTCGTTTTTGGTGTTGGAGATAATGTGAAAAAGATGGCAGGATTAGATGACCTCGGAAAACTGCAATATCTTGGCTTGCCTCTTGACAGAGTATTGACATTGCTGGACTCAAAACAGGTAAGGTTTAATCAGCTAAGCAAATGCTAATAATAATAATAATAATAATGATAATTACCAAGGAATCTCCACTCACCGAAGTGGTTTTCAGGGAGGTCCTGCATCTAGATCGAATTGGAATTTGGACATGTTGATTTTTGAGGAAAGGGGAAAACCAGAGTACCCGGACAAAAAACTCTCGGAGCAGAGTAGAGAAGCAACAACAAACTCAACCCACATATGACACTGAGTCCAGGAATCGACCCCGGGACAATTGGTAGAGGGTAAGTGACCTAACCAACTCTGCTCCCCTGTGAAGCAGGCACTGGAGAAAATGGGGGATGGTTACAGTGGTACACAAAAGGAAGAGAGAAAAATAGCCCTTTCCTTCCTCTTTATCCTCCCTTGTACACACCCGAGATGGTGATGAACAATGCGATTTGACTGTAAACTGTGACACAGGTTTTGTTTGTTTGTTTCTTCTTGGCAGGATTCAAACCAAGAGTTTGTGAGTTTGTGGCAAGTAAAGCTATTTCCAGTATTCCGCAGCTGCAAGGACTCTGTGTGCTATGCAATTAACATGACAAATGCACTCAAGAATGGAAACAAAGTAGCCAGAGATGTTGAACCTGTGGGGCAAAACCTGTCTATGGAGGATGTTTTGGCATCCAAGGACATTAATGGAACTTTAAACATTAGGGAGAATTTAAGGAAAAAGATTTTAGCATCTTAATGTAGAAAAAAGGACTACATTATCTAGGTCCCAAAATACTAAGTAACAAGTTCTAGGGAGTGTATTTGGAATTTTAGTTAGGACACTTTTCAAGAAATATCATGTCAATTTTTGAAGGTTTGAGTTAAATTGTGATGCACATCACTGCGTACACATTTGCCTTTTTTTGACATTATTTTATTTACTCCATTTATAATCCTTACACAAATGATTGGCATGTAGTTAAAAGGAGAATAGAAATTTAATACTGTGGGCACAAAACTTAATTTATCATTTCTTTACTTTGTGTAATAAACATTTTGGGGAACATTTTAAGAATTCTAATTGTCTTTTCTGCAAAGGGTTACTGTAAGTCTCATTATTTCTCCATCCCCCGAACTCCTTTGATCACTATAGGGATAAACGCTTTCAGAAGAACTGTTATTTTCCTGGATGTCATGAAAATGCAGCTTCAAGTTTTCATCCCTAACTGTTTTAAATTGCATATCTAACTGCAATGGTTGATCAGTTACTTTACAACCTGAAATGTTTTTAGTATTTTTAATTTATTTTTCATGCCTGGAGAACAAGGTAAGTATTATTTTTATATCTCTCACTTAGTACATGCATTGTGATTGGTCAATTTTGCAGGCCATATTCTACAGTACGACCCGCTTGACTTCAACCAGTTTTCTTTCCAGTGCGCCAGATAAACCTCAGAGATATAATAATAACAAGGTACTAACCTCATTTCCTCGGTCTGTACTGTAAGTAACGGATCCTCGTTTTTTCCCCTTAATTTAAGGCCCGCTCGCTGCGCGCTTGGGCCATAAGTCAATGGGAAAAAACTTGGTCTGTAACTTACATTATTATATCACTGGCTCTTTCAGTGGTCAAGATGAATCAATTCTCCTGCTGTGATTGGCTACCCACGACGTCAAGATGGAGCCATCTTGACCACTTGGGATAGCCAGTGTTCGTTCCGCGTTTTACTGTCTTTTAATTGCTTCCTTTGAGTCAAAAAGTAAATTCTTAATTGACCAGGCTTGTTCGGTCAAGATGGCGGGATATTGGCCTTGTTCTTTTTTTTGCGTGTTTATGGACCTTGACTTCGTCTTGGTCCATAAACACGAAAAAAGAGAACTTGGCCAATATCCCGCCATCTTGACCTCACGCTTGGCCAATAACCCATATGTACGTATCCTGTCACTAGTGGTTATAGTTCTTAATGATGTTATACTTCAATGACACATTCTGGCAGTTTCTTCTTTAATGCTGCTATTGCTTCCTCCCTCTGTTTTATTCTTGGTGTGTTTGTGAGGTTGAGTTTTATCAGTTTTCTGAAGAAGAAAAAGAGCGAGAATAAAATCATTGCTTGGTTGAATATAATCTAAAAATCGCACTTATCATTGCAGCATAGATAGCACTTTTGACAAAGAAAACCTTGAGAATATGCAAATGGTAATCTCACAAGGATTAGGGGATTCCCCTTGGGTAAGGAGTTTTCTGGGAGAAGGGGGGGTGGGTGAATGAAGTTGGGTAGGGTTACAGTGGTCGCGGATAACCAGTCTTTCTTACTTTAACTCATGCAGTGGTGTTATATCTGATATTCCACCACAGTTTCCGATGTCTAGCTGCTCCAGAGTTTCTTTCACAGGAAGAACTTTATTCATGTCTGTCACATATTTACAGCTGTTCATGTTAAGCTGTTTAAGATGCTGTAGACCAGCTGAAATGAGAACAAACATGCATGTTTGTTGCTAAAAAAAAAGGGTTACCAGTAGTTAAAGATGAGAACAACAACCAAAACAATACATTCAAACCCTAGTCTGCTTGTGGACACCTTCTGTAAGCAGATATCTCCCATAAGAGGAGACACCAGAAAAGACGGACCCGGCTATTTCTCCACTAAAACCCTACATTTAGAACCTCCTGTAGGCCGACACCTCTCACAAGTGATGGACACCTACACTTGGTCTGAGGGGAACGTTCACTAATGGGAGGTTTGACGGTACTTACAAGCATATTTCTCATTATTTACCAAGATGCTGCATGCCACCAGTGGTAATACTTATTCCTTCGGCATTGATCCCTTCTAACTTAAGTTTCCCTATTGGTCCATCTGGTATTGCATTGTAATTCCACATCCATTTGTCAAGGTGCTTAAATTTTACTCCACCTCCACAGCGTAACACCCACTCAGCTGCTACCCTGAAAAATCATTGCGGCCGTATTTTATGTTAATTATCCTCAAAAAGTGACGCTATCTCAGGGTGCTGCTTTTCGCCAGTGGGTGAAAGTAGGGCTAGAAATAGAATCTGCTCTTGCTAGACTGTGTCCCTCTATTTTTTGTGCTGAAGTCTGTGGCTATCGAGTTTCATCATATAGCTGCCATCTTTTATTGTTCGGCTACCACAAGCTGGAAAGGTGGGGAGAGGACAAAACTATCCTAACTATGAGTGGGGGGAAGGGAGGCAGAGAGCAAGGAGGTCAATTCTAGGGCATAAAATGGAGGAACTGTTCAGTCCAGCATTTGCAGGCTAATACATCAAATGCAAAGTTAAATGCACAAACAAAGGACCATTAAAATAATAACACCAACTGTTTTACTAGAGCTAACAAGCTTGGGATAAGATAAGCCACAATTATCCCAACAGGAAGCATGGATATTAATTTTAAGCATATAGGATTTGGTTTTAACTAGTCCTCAAAGTAGTTTAATCTGCAGCATGCAGTGTGCAGTTTGTGTGATTTTAGGTAAATTTGACAGGTCTTTCTGTCTTGAATTTTTGCACAAAACTTCTTAGCAACTCAAATCTTTTGCAAACTCTAAAAATGCTTCACACTGACTCACAGAAAAGAACGGTAGTCTTGCCTTCTCAAAACGTCTCAAATTTACCATTTGCCTCCCCTAAGTAATTGAATGCCATCAAGTCTGAACCCTCTTCTGTTACCTGTCTGGGCCAAACTCTTCTATTCGTCTCTCATCTACCCTATAAGATCAAAAATCAAAACAAAGAGGTAAACACTGACAGTGACTGGTTTAACATTTTAATTTACACATGAGGAGATTGACATAATGAGCTCTAAAGGCCGGTTTTTCACTAGCCACAGAGTCGGAGTCGGAGTTATAAGAGCACTTATGGCCCAGTGAAAATAATCAGAGTCTTAAGCGGTGCCATAAGCTTGATGGAATCAGAGTTGGAAGAATTAGAACATTTCCATTTTCTTCTGATTCCGCTTATGACTCTGACCGGCGACTCTTTGACCGGCGACCGGTTAGCTCAGTGGTAGAGCACCGGACTAGCGGCGGGAGGTTGGTGGTTCAAACCCCGGTCGGACCAACACTCAGGGTCTTAAAATAATTGAGGAGATAGTGCTGCCATTATAATTACATCTGCAAATGGTTAGACTTTCTAGTCTTCTCGGATAAGGACAATAAACCATAGGCCCCGTCTCACAACTCTTCATAATTGATTCTGTGGGATGTGAAAGAACCCACACACTGTTTGAAAAGAGTAGGGGACGTAGTTCCCGGTGTGATGGTCTATCTCTCATCTGATGATGTTCTTTGAAGGCTGTAAGTTAGATAACTCATTGGGTTAATTACGTCACCTTCATTTAATAAAGAATATTGTATTGTATTGTATTGTACTCTGCCGCTTATGATCCAGTGAAAACTAGGTTGTTGGAGTCGGAAGCAGAAGTGGAAGAACTAACCAACCACAATGCTTGTTCTCGTGCTCTCGGATTACAGTTTGATACCAAAATAGTGCTTGCGACTCTGACAATCTAGTTCTCACTAGATTATAAGCGACAGAGTCATAATGGAATCAGTATTTTGTTTCAGTCTCTGTTGCTTTGATTTTCACCAGACCATAACACTCCACACTCCTGATTATGACTTCAACTCTGACCCCGTCACTAGTGAAAACAAGCCTTAAATGAAACAAATCCTACCATAAAATGTTAATGCAATTGAAACAAAAACAAATATTCAACTCAGTGTACTACCTTTTTATTTTTATTTTTTTTATTTTGTGGGAGATAAAGAGCTGTAGTACTGCAGTAGTGTTACTTGCAAATTATGTCATGGACTACTGATAACTTAAGATACTTTTCAAATAGCAAAAGCCAAACTATCTCAAGCTTATGTGTGCATAAACTGGCAGTTAACTGTATTCATTCTCATCTTTCATATCCTCGAACAGAAAACCTAGACAATATATAAGACCAATGACCATGCCATGATCCAATTCCGCAGTGTTATACTAATCAAGATATTTACCTGTTGAAAACAAAATTTAGCCACATGTAAAATGACCTCCTTCCCATGCACTGAGTTATTCCATGAAGACATAGCTTTCTGTTGAAAGCTGTCAGTGACTAGATAGGGATAAGAACAAAGAAATGGTTAGGAACAACTAAACCTCACCAAAGTGTTAGCTATTTGGGAGTACAGCTTCTAAGTTCTAAGTTCTAAGGACTGTGTGGTGGGGGTTAATGAGGGTGGGTGGGGGGGGGGGGGGGAGTTGTCAGTGAAGCCTCTTCTAGCATGCTGTGTAGATGTGAAGTAGATTAGATGAATGCTTTCAGTGTAAAATTATCTACCTGCTATGTAGGTATTACAGTTACGAACAAATAAAATGCTGCTATGTAAAGACTAAAGGTACAGTCAACTCTCTCTAAGTGGACATTACTGTAAAGCAGACACCTCTTTAAGGTGGGCAGTGGTTGCTGCTCCCCACCGAATTTCCCATGTTTCTCTGTAGCTTAATTCTCTATCAGGCAGACACCTCTCTAAAGTGGACAGCGGACACTTTTTTTTAGCAAATTTCTGGTAGAAAATACCTCTCAAGGTAGACACTAGAATGAGATTCTTTGTACAAAAAATGGATCATGGCCTGGATATTATTTCAAATTGACCTACTATCCCACCCTGGGGCTACCATAGCACCTTGTAAATATATCAAACAGATCTCATAACAAGAAAAGTTATATCTGACAAATATCGATGTCTGTGATCGTGAGCAGAAGGGAACTACGTACAGCGCTTTGCCTCATATCTGGTTCTTTTCAGTTCTAGCGTCACAGGTTTATATGGTGCCAGGTTACATTATCTCTCTATAAGGAGGAAACCTCTCTAAGGCGGACAACTGGAACTGTTCCCGAGGGTATCCACTTCAGAGAGAGTTGACTGTACAGACTGTACTTGTGTTTTGTTCGTTCGTGTCTCGTTTTTTTGCATCATACCCCACCCCTTCACCACAGATAGGCGGATTCATGTTCTATTCTGCACCCGGTCAAAATAAAGGCCATTTTCAACACGATAGGCCAATTTCACTCACATTCATCATATCCAAAAATCACTTGAAGTTCGCCCAGTGACGTTTTCCCCCAGCCGTGTGTTAGACTGATGGAGACTGGAGTAAGTACTACATGAAGTACAATCGAGACCAGAACAGTGTGCTGCTGACCGTCTTATATCGCGGTCTCAAGTTAGACACGCCACCGCAGAAGAATTAAGATGGCGTCTGTAGCGGCACTGCAACGTGATTTGGAATTAGCGAAGGAAGGGCTTAAGTCCGTGGATGAAAACATCAAGAAACTCACTGGTAGAGATCCTTCGGAGTTCAGGTAATTAAAAGCACCAGTTTTGTCTCTGAAATCATGCGAAGAAAAGAATTGTGAAGAGTTCAACTATCTGATCTTATGGTGCAAATTTCATGTGCGAATTACGAAATCTGGTTTGGTTTTAGGTCTTTGTTATCGTTGCTTAAAGAATTAATAGTAGCTCCCGTTTGCCTTCGATTTTTTAGTTACAATGTGAGAAATCATAGCGTGTTTTGAAGAAAGGAAACCGAAATGCTGCTTCACGCCACCTGCAGTCTATGGCTTGATGTGTCAAATCAACAATCATCTGCAGAATAATTAGTTATTTTCGCCTTTATTCATTCACGCTCCATCTCACATGTATGCAGAATTAAAGATTATTAAACTTTTTGCATGTAACATAATTTAATTTGTCATTGAATTTTAAAGTTTGAGTAAGAATTGCCTGGCAACACTTGAAACAGGAACTTCTTTTATAAACATGCTTTATGTAATGTTGTTTTTTATTCAGACCAGCAGCAGGACGGCGTGTGATGTTGAAGAGGGATTTCCAAGGGAACACTGGACAAGGACCGGCGGCAAAGAGACGGGACTCAGCTGGTGCACAAGGAAGGTTGGTCTTCAGCATGGCTTTTTTCCCCTTTTCTAAAAGAAAATGCAGGCTTTTGAACAAGTGTTTTTCCAAAACTCATTGTGCACTTCATTTGAGGTGAACCTTGTGTGGTGACAAGGTATCTACACCCCTTCAATATGAAGGTTTTT